>JAODAL010011946.1:0-97618 GCA_025379985.1 Phyllomedusa bahiana
GACTACATGCTTTTAAGCATACTACCCAAAAAACGTGTCAGAACCACTCCCGTGACACATAATTACGGGTTTTTCACCTCCCAAAGCCGGGGGTGCTTGGTGCACGTATCTTGTCACCACAACCCCCCTCTGTCATCACAAAAATGTTATTTATTTAATATATTATATATATAAAAAAAATTAAAAAAATATATTACGGGGTTCCTAAAAGTATATAACTAATGTGGGCCCCAAATAAGTACTTATACACTGCATGCTATATTATTAAAAGAGTGTTCCAGGATCGAAGACTGCTCGTTGGTCCTTCGGGACATGATTAAAAATAAAAGGTAAGATTCATACTTGCCTCCTGAGCGGTATACTTCAGTCCCGGCTGCCGATCTTTTCATCCTGGCTATAGCACTGAATGGTCTTCATTCACGTTCTGAACTGTGATTGGCTGCCCATCACAGAAATTCACTGGGTACTTCCGGGGTTACAGACTGACAGCTGGAACTGAAGAGGAAGTTAGCCTTACTTTTTTTTTTATTCTCCCCTTTGGGCCAACAAGCATCTTAAATTTTTTTCCCCGGAACCCCCTTTAAAAATTTAGGGTTTAATAAAAAAAAAAGATATAAGGCATAACCCAAAAAAAAAAAAAAAAGGAAAAAAAAGGGTTAATTTGAAAAAACCCGAGCTAAAATGGGGGGTTTCCTTCCTAAAACACGATGGATGTGGGGTTCTTGGGGTCAGTCGGATTCGCATTGGGTCATGCCACGGAGCAGAGTCTAAGGAGTTCCTTGGTCTTCATCCTCAACTGGTGTGCAGGCATGGTCCAAAAGGGTCAGACAGAGATGTTGTTCGGATAACAAGTGGAAGGTCAAGGCAGACGTTGCATGGGGAACACATGGGGGTCAGGACAAAGTTTAATTTTGGTCGGAAAGCCAAAAGCATACGGAAAATCACAAGCAGGAATGCTGGGTAAGGTGCTCTTAAGAATATGGTGGCTGGTCATTGGTTCCTGGAAAGTGGGGTGGGACCACTGCCCTTAAATCAGAAGAGCCAGTTTTCCGGGAAAGGGCAAAAGGGGAGTCCGCCCGCCACCAGGATGGGGAATGGAGATGGTGCACAGGTAGACCACGGTGGAACGAGCAGTGACGCAACTCACAACAGATCTCTCCCACCTTTACGGTGAGCTCTGGAGCATCAATGTTCTGGTCTGGTTCCCGGAACTGTTACTTTGGACCAAACCCCTTCTAGTCAATCAAAGAGAAGGTCTTGTCCCTGGCACGATTGATATCGAGGATGTCCTTGACCTCCATAGATCCACTTTAAAATTTTGCAGAAAAAACGTTGAGGTTTATAGGCCTTAAGAGGGAGACATGGAAGGCATTTATCATGTGAAAAAAACACTGGCAAAGTTTGTAACAGTATCACTGTGTGGGGTCAGCTTGAGGTATTGAAACCCCAAAAAAACCCATGGTTTTTTTCTGAAAAACAATTTCTGGCTTGAACACAGGACGAGACCTCTACTTCTTGTTAGGATGTGCCTTGCTTTGAGAGACAGCCTGTGTCAGCAAGAAATGAAGGAAATTCCAGAAGGGCTGTGCCAAGCATTTGTTTGAGTACCTCACAGAGCAGCTCTGTCTTCTTCTGTCTTCAAGAAGGGGGTGTTATGTTCATGTGTTTAAAAAAAGCCTCCATGACATCATCGCGCACCCCCCCACCCCTCCTGTGCATGCTCCCAAGGCTGGATACTCATTATTCATCAGCCTCGGCAGCATGAGGAGCTCTGCAGTCTTGCTGAGCATAAAAAGTGAGGGTGTGACTAGACCGCAGAGAACTCCTTGCGGTCACTAGCCAAGAAGTGACTGAAAATGTATGTTGTATTGCCCCCAAAATATGTTACCCTGCAAACCCGCCCTGTTTTCAAATCCGTAGGAGAAGACACTGCTGGGGGATGTGAGGAGGGCAGGAGGGGAGATTAGACTGATTAGTGCAGCCCTTGACTGCATGTTTACTTCTATAATTACGTTACAATGGTTCTATGGCTTTCCTAAACATGAAAGGCTGCATAGTTAACTGAAAGAGCCATTGTAATGTAAGAGGAGACATGGACATGAGATGGAGTCGTGCCTGAGAGAGGCAGAGCTAGTGTGCACACCCAGTAGCACTGTTTTCTCTACCGCTACTGAAGAACGTCCTGGTAAGGCAGGGAGATACAGCGCATGTCTGACAAAGCATGAGCTCCCGTGCCAAGGCATCCGATACTGAAGAGGAAACCACGCAAGCGTGGCCAGCCAGAGACCAGCAGGAGAGCTGGTCAGAACCCCTGACAACAAGCAGTACACACATGAAAAGTAAGGAACGCTGCAGCTGTGATGGGGTACATTTTTTTTTTTAATAACCTGTATTTAGGAAAGTTATAAAGTACCAATGTTGAATCATCCCACGTCAACATTGCATATTGGTAAAACCGCTTTAAGAAATCACCGCTGGAGCCTTCAAAGCTGAAGGGAGGGGAAAGGAATATACTATCAAGAAGAGAAAGGAGCCAGAGGACTCACCACCATGGTTATTTTAAAAGAATTCTGCCCATGGCAATAAATTCACCCAGTTATCTTGGCAAGCGGAGACCAAGTGCCAGAGTTAATTAACCAGGACTTGATTGAATGACTCTCTACCTTGTTGGTGTGCAGATGTTAAGCAGAGGATAAATCTAGCTTAACCTACACCTGGGAGCAGAGTCCACATCAGAAATATTGAGTTGGACTGAACTCCCCGATCAGGTACTATGTGCAGCAGCAGACGAAAGATGGGCTTGAAGAAGAGCAAGGCAAGCTATGATACAGAGGGCAGGCCTGGCAGAAGTATGAAGTTGACCAACTTAGGAAAACGATTCATTACGACCCTAATGCCAATACAATTGAAGTTAAAAGCAGGTTGGTGACAAAGTCCATCACTACGTGCATCCGGGGAGTCCTCTCGGAACTTTATTTTGAGCACAGAGTAGACAGGTCTACACAGTCTTTACATCTTGCAACAGCAAAGCCTTTTAGAAGTGTCTGGAGATCAGACAAAGGGGTTGGCGGATTTCATATTCCCTGTCAGTCTGGAAAAGCAGCACTTATGCCAGGGCTTGTCTTCTTTAAATAGGGTGAACAAACGTTTGGATTTCGCAGAGGCAGATGGGACTAGCAGAGACAAGTCGCTCCGGATCGATGATCTGGTGGGGTTCCGAAGCCTGGTTGGTGGCATCCAAAAAGCTAGATAACACATCTGCCTTTTTCCCTACAGGCCTGAATTAGAAAAAAAAAAATGAAGCAAGAGAAGGAGACCAATGGGATTGGCAAGAATTCAGCCATTGTGCAGTCTGAAGGTCTAAGACATTGTTATGATTAGTATACAGTGGGGAAAAAAAGTATTTAGTCAGCCACCAATTGTGCAAGTTCTCCCACTTAAAAAAGATGAAAGAGGCCTGTAATTGACATCACAGGTCAACCTCAACTATGAGAGACAAAATGAGAAAACAAATCCAGAAAATCATTGTCTGATTTGGAAGGAATTTATTTGCAAATTATGGGGGAAAATAAGTATTTGGTCACCTACAAATGAGCAAGATTTCTGGCTCCCACAGACCTGTAACTTCCTTCTTTTTAAGAGGCTCCTCTGTCCTCCACTCATTACCTGTAGTAATGGCACCTGTTTGAACTTGTTATTCGTATAAAAGACACCTATGCACAACCTCAAACACTCACTCCAAACTCCACTATGGTGAAGAACAAAGAGCTATCGAAGGCCACCAGAAACAAAATTGTAGCCCTGCACCAGGCTGGGAAGACTGAATCTGCAATAGGCAAGCAGCTTTGTGTGAAGAAATCAACTGTGGGAGCAATAAATGGAAGACATACGAGACCACTGATCATCTCCCTCGATCTGGGGCGCCACGCAAGATCTCACCCCGTGTGGTCAAAATGATAACAAAAATGGTGAGCAAAAATACCAGAACAACAGTGGGGGACCTAGTAAATGACCTGCAGAGAGCTGGGACCAACGTAACAAAAGCTACAATCAGTAACGCACTACGCCGCCAGGTCCT
This sequence comes from Phyllomedusa bahiana, assembly GCA_025379985.1. Classification (NCBI taxonomy): domain Eukaryota; kingdom Metazoa; phylum Chordata; class Amphibia; order Anura; family Hylidae; genus Phyllomedusa; species Phyllomedusa bahiana. Next base: position 4,079 of record JAODAL010011946.1, read on the forward strand.
ACAGTGGCAGACGTGTCTCCCTGCTTAAGCCAGTACATGTCTGGGTCCGTCTGAAGTTTTCTAGAGAGCATTTGAATGATCCAGAAAGGGGAATTGGGAGAATTCATATGGTCAGATGAAACCAAAGTAGAACTGATTGGTAGAAACACAACTCGTCGTGTTTGGAGGCGAGACAATGCTGAGTTGCATCCAAAGAACACTATACCTACTGTGAAGCATGGGGGTGGCAACATCATGCTTTGGGGCTCTTTCTCTGCAAAGGGACCAGGACAACTAACCCGTGTACATTAAATAAATAATGGGGCAATGTATCATGATATTTTGAGTGCAACCTCCTTCCATCAGCAAGAGCTTTGAAGATGAAACATGACTGGGTCTTTCAGCATGACAATGATCCCAAGCACACCATCACGGTAACGGAGTGGCTTCGTAAGAAGCATTTCAAGGTCCTGGAGTGGTCTAGCCAGTCTTCCGATCTCAACCCTATAGAAAACCTTTGGAGGGAGTTGAAAGTCTGTGTGGCCCAGCGACAGCCCCAAAAAATCACTGCTCTAGAGGAATCTGCATGGGGAATGGGCCCAAAATACCAGCAACAGTGTTTTCCAACCTTGTGAAGGCTTACAGAAAATGTTTGACCTCGGTCATTGCCAACAAAGGATATACAACAAAATATTGAGATGAACTTTTGTTATTGACAAAATACTTATTTTCCACCATAATTTGCAAATAAATTCTTTCCAAATCAGACAAGTGATTTTCGGATTTGTTTTCTCATGTTTCTTCATATTTGAGGTCGAACTATGATGTCATTTACGGCCTCTTCATTTTTTTAAGGGGGGGAGAACTTGCACAATTGGGGCTGACGGGAATATTTTTTTTTCCCCATGAAAAGTTACAGGTTCCAAACCCTTCAGCGGGTGATACCATTCTTCTAAAGCCAGTTTAATAGCTCTCCTTCTCCAATGGTTTTTCCCCGGGGGGAAAAAAGTTTTAGAGAAGAACCCACAGGTGACCTTCTTGCCATTTGGAATTTTTTTCCCAAGGACGCCCACACCCACTGAGGACTTTCACCCTGTTGAGTTTCTCGGGGGATCTGGATGGTCACCATGGCAATGAAAAAGTTTCCCTTAACAAGGAAAAAGGGCCCGGGGCCTCCAGGTCCAAATTTAGGGTTTTTTTTTTCTTTTATGAGGGCAAAAAAGGGTACCACCAGGGTGGAAAAAAGAGATATGAATTGCCAATGGTATTCAGCAAAATACTGGATGGCACGGAAAGCCCCAGGGTGCAGGCAATGAAGCAGAGCCATCTGTGTTTCTGGGTGCACCAGCAGGTCTTGATTAGAGACTAGATTGGGGGTGAGTAACATAAGGGCATGATTTTTTTGGAGGGGTGCTTGTTTTTATGGGGCTGTATCCCAGGGAGAATACCAGGTAGACCATGGCACAGACAGGAAAGTCAAAAAGATGTCTTGATGATTTTTGGAAACATTTGGGAGCATTAAAAGATCGAAGGGCTTTTAAAGGGTACTTGAAGGGCCTTTTCCGAGTTTTGAATCTGCTGTTCCTCTCATCACCTTCAATTAACATTAATACCCCCCCCCCCCTTTGCAGGCAACTTAGTGAAATCCCTCCTTCCCAATTCTATTGCATAACTCTAAGCTCAAGGGCAGGTGAGAAAATTTTAAAAATTGGGATTGTTCAGACCCCTGCCCTCGAGATGGGTTAATACGTTTTTTTTTCCCCCACAAAAAAGAACTCAGCCAGGGGGTTTGGGCAATTTGAAGAGGAAACATTTTTTCAGATTTCCCTTAATACAGGCCAACATTACCCCTTTTTTTGGGGGAAAAACAAACACATTCTCCGCAAGAGAGTGGTCCCCCAGGACTCGGTAGGGGCAATCAAAATGCCTGTGTGGCAGTAGCATCTCTTACATAAATACTGTGTAGCTCTGTGTGTATGTGGTCATGAATTTAGACTGCTTACAGTAGGTGGTTGGAGATCCCTTTTTTTAAAAAAAAAAAAAAAAAAAAAAATAATAATCTTCTGCATCTTCTTTTGTGAATGCTTAATATATTAGGGGGTGGAGAACTGGTTTTGGGAGATTAGCTTCAAAAATGGTCGGCACAATTGGGTTTTTGGATGCAAAAAACAAAGGGGTTTTTTTACACCAATCGGGAAACAAAACAGTTCCCCCAAAGTCTTTTACAGCCCTTTACATCCAAACATAGCACAACGACTTGGGTTTGATCCCCGGTCAGGGGACAGGGCCGATCCTGGACTCCTTTTTAACTTCCAAGCACACACTCTGAAGGGAAATGGGAACAAACCCAATTTACACCCTTATTAAAACACCAATCCCTGTTACCCTTGCCCACACCGGCACAGGGGGAACCAGGGGGACGAGAGAACCTCTCCCTCAAACCCCGAACCTGCCCCCCTTTCGGGTTGTGTATAAGACCGGGCCCCCTGACCCAATTATAACAAAGGCCGAAAACAGCCTTGGGGAGCAAAAACATAGACCGGTATTTGGGGTGTGGGCCCTTGATCAAGACAGCAACTCAAAAAAGTTTTTTAATTTAATTAGCCTTGGAGGCACACTAGAAGATAGGAATACACGATGGATAACAAAAACAGTAGGAGACAGAGCAAATCATTATGGAGTACAGCAAAAAGGCAGTTAAAAAAAAATCAATTTTCCGTTGTTTGCTTCTTGGGGCCCCCCGCTGGAGGGAGATTGGCTTGGTGCTGGTGTATGTCACGGACCTGCTCCACACCCCCCTCCCCTGGATCAAAAAAGAGCCAACTCGGCTCCTGGTTATATCTCGAGGGGCAGCCCCGGGCAGCCCCCTAACACCCCCCGGGACGGCCTATGCACTCCTCCCACTCAGGTTTTCTGATGCAAAACCAAAAATGGACGATAACTCGGCAGGGAAATTGGCACAGACCTGCACCGGTGTGACCATCCGAACCGTCTGGGCTTTCCTGACGCCTGGATATCAAACATGCTTATCTTCTGGACCCCGTAGGCCCGGTTCTGGATATCTCCGTCCCCTGGCGTCCTGGAAAACCGGGAAACGGGCGTGTACGTGCGGGGAGCTCTATATTTTGTGATATGAACCCGCCACGTACCAGTTATGAGCGGATCGCCTATAATCGATATGACAAATCGGAGACGACCCGACTGGGTTATGATTGCTGGAGTCTTTGAAGCTGGGACTACCATTTGTTCAGGGCTAATTGGATTCATGGGGGTCATTTCATGGGTTGCCCCCCTGCTGGGGCGACTTCCTATAGAAAGGCATTTACACTGGGCTTCGTTACTGTGTAAATTGAGCTTGTGCTGTGGTGGGGGAAGCTGTGCTCTGACTAGATACAGAATGGTTGAGGGGGGAGAGAACTGACAGTGGGGAATGGAATATAGTGACTTCTACATCACACTCCTCATCTGAGGTCTTCAGCTAGCCGGCTTTTAAAGGCCTCAAAGAGGTCCAGCGAATCCCCGGACCGGACAGTGGGGACGGCCTCCCACCCTCGCTACAGCCGTCCCAGAAAAGGAGCCAATGAATTCTGCGTAGCAGCTATACTAACTGAACAGGCAAGTTAGTAACCTAATGTCACAAACTACGATGCTCCTCTTCTCCACCGAGCTCCTTGGACTACGTTGGCACATAGATTTCAGTTCTGGTGCTGCCGCTTGGTTACATGGAAAAGCTGGGGTGTACTGACGAACCTTCCGAAGTGACATACTTGTATACTTGACAGCCCATATAGCAACCGTCTTGGTAAATATTTACCATCGATGATTCTTCCAGTCGGTTGCCTACATGGTCCACAAAAAAACGGAAGAGCTCTGATCATACAACAGACCATCTCCGGATACATGTAAAAGATTTTAATTATGCCAATAGTGCCCTATTATAAACATAGAGGAATACCTCTACCTAAAATTTGTATGGTTCTATTAAGTCAGGTCCCCCATCCTGTTTAGGTATTGGGGAAGATCAGTTTGCATAACTGTTGTCTATGCAGCAGTACCTGCAGACCATCACGTCACTTGTCTCTTCAGCAGTACCTGCCTTTACATAAGGGAGGTGTGATCTTTACACAAAATACTAGGCCATGATTGTGTAACATCACTTGCCCCACCAAATTGATGGCTGCTGCTCAGCAGTTGTGATTTCAGCTAAAGTTTATGGAGTGAGGGTCGGCGTGGCAACTACATGGAGTAATCTTTGTCTTGTGTTTCTACCATGATCAACAGTCCAATCTATCGCACTGCCTGGGATAATGGGGGGGAAAAGTACATCAGCCATTCACTTTAATAATTAATACTTCTTATTCTGTGCGCTTTTTCTTTGTAATAAATGTGTCTTACCAGAATTGCCTGTCACTGTATATAGCAAAAGCAATGTTTCAACCAATGTTTTCAGCATTACATATCCTTTTGCAATTATTCTGTTTTTCTCATTTCCGCAGATTCAAGATCCAGAAGCCTGTGACCAAATGTATGAGAGCCTCAGCAGGCTGAACAGTAGCTATTACAGAGAAAAGGTATTCTATATACGTTATATTACATGTTTGCGGAATGCAGTTCTTTAAACATAGTTTGATACGTTTTGGATAAAAATAACCGTTTCTTTAATATCAGTTAAAAGCGTGCTGTTAAAAGTAACTAACCAGGAGATCTATTCCAAGGCTAATTTTTTTACTTAAACTCCTTTATTTATGACCGGGCTTCCTAGAAGATAGTGAAATAGTCTAGTCTTGTGTTCCATTTAGATTTAATGTATCTCGCAGTTGGAAATGCATATGGTATCTTCTTACAAGTGAGTTGGTACCGAACCATAATCTACCATGTTGTGAGCCCACAGCATTAGCCACCCAAGTTGTCCCAAGTGGTCCTTGCATCTTGAGCATTGGGAAATCCCTTTTGTAACATTTCTTTCTGTAATCTGATTGAAAATGCCACAGTATGTAGCTCCTTTATATTTATGAAATCTAAAAAGGACCAATAAGAGGATGGAAAGGGAATATCTCATCACTTTACTGAAATATTTCTAAAAATGCCTTGTATACTATTTTTGATGCTGTTTTATTGGCTGGATTTTTCTTTTTTTTTTTTTTTTTTTTTTAAGTATTTATTTAAACAGGTTTTCACATATAAGGAAACAAAACCACTGTAGATAATAGAAAAACATTCAACATACACGCTTCAAGAGATATCAAAACAAGGTACCAAACCCAATTTGGAAATAGTGAGCCAGCAATTATAGCATGTAACATCAGATAATTTACCGTAGTCCTGGCTAAGGCACAGAAAGTCAATTTTATAAACAAGATGTAAAAACATTCACACCCATTCAATCCATTCACACTGTTGCGTAGGTCACTAACAACTATGCTGAAGTTTATCCCGACCCCTGGGCCCCGCCACTCACACATCACATGATTAGGAGGACTGAGATTCAATCCACAAGCTCCAAATGTCTAGGAACCTGTCTGGAATTCCCCTGGCCTCGAACGTAAGCCTGTACATTGACAAGTCTCCGTTAACAATTTGTTTCCAGTGACTTAAAGACGGGGTCTTGGGCGGCTTCCAATTCAACAGTATTGTTTTTCGGGCATAAAACATTAACAATCTATATAGCTGTCGTTCATATTTAGTCTGGATTATTTCTTCCACTAGGCCAAGGAGACTATTTTCTGGGGCACAAACACCTGACAGTCCTAACTTCTCATTAATAAACCCATGAATATCTGACCAGAATGCCCGGATAATAGGACATTCCCATACCATGTGGAGGAAGGAGCCTCAGGCATTTCAGCACCTGGTGCAGTCTGGGGTGGGTAGTTTACCCATGCTGGCCAGCCTGGACGGCGTGTAGTAGACTCTATGGAGCCATTTGTTCTGTATCAGCTGGTCCCTAGCACTAATCACCGTAGCCCTCCATGTGGATGTCAGTTCCTCCAAATGATGGGAGTCCAAGGTGGGGATGTCTCCCTGCCACTTATCAAAGGACTTTTTCAGGGGAGATGGTTGGCAGCCCAAAATGTGTCTATAGAAGATAGAGACAAATTTCTCAGGGTTCCCCCTTCTAGCCACCCTCTCCAGGGGATCACACGCCAATTGTATCTCACCACCTCCAAACTGCTTAAAACACGCATGACGCAATTGGAAATACCTAAAGAGGGTACCTCTGTCCAGTCCGACTATGGCTGCCAAGGCCTGAAAGTCTATGAAGCGCCCTTCAACATACAACTGCCCCAAATACTTGATGCCTTTCCTTGGCCAGAACTCAAAATCTGGCAACGAGGCCAGTTCAGGAAGTTCCCCATTCCTCCATAAAGTGATGTAGGGCGACCAAGAATCCTGGTCTCTCCCTCCCCGATATGCACCTACAAACTTTTTCCACACCGCCACTGTCGCTGCCATAGTATCCGTGAAAAACTGTGTCTGAAATTTCCCATGTCTGTACACCAAGTTGCAAAAGTTAATTAGGCTGTGAACATCTAAAATATATTTTGAAAAACGTAAGCATAGGTGCACACTGAAAAGGCAATAGCATACATCTAATACAAAAATCAGTGGCACACTAAAAACTAAGTAAAACATCAAGGTATATAGGAAATTGGAAATGCATTACTGCTAAGAAAATATGAAAAACCTGTGGACTCTTAGTTTACAGTTTTTGATCAAAGATGTATTACGCTCACCTCCCAATAGCGTCAAGGGGATCCCAGAACAGGTGAGTCCCTAACCACTAACATGTTACCTCACTAGAGTCCGTTCAGACTACACATCTCAGGGAGTGACAGAACTGCAATTGAACTATCCTGCACTGGTTTAAAAGAGGCGGCAGAGTGCAGCAAGCCAATGAATTGCCATTTCTCAAATAGACTACAAAAGTTAATTAGCTATGCACATGTAAAATATATTTTGAAAAACATAAGCATAGGTGCACACTGAAAAGGCAATAGCATACATCTAATACAAAAGTCAGTGGCACCCCTAAAAACTAAGTGAAACATCAAGGTATATAGGAATATTGGAAATGCTTTTACTGCTAAGGAAAATAGGAATGTTGTAGTCTGAACGACTCCTATGAGGTAACATGTTAGTGGTTAGGGACTCACCGGGTTCTGGGATCCCCTTGACGCTATTGGGAGGTGAGCTTAATACAATCTTGATCAAAAACTGTAAACTAAGAGTCCCAGGTTTTTCATATTTTCCTTAGCAGTAATGCATTTCCAATATTCCTATATACCTTGATGTTTCACTTAGTTTTTAGTGTGCCACTGATTTTTGTATTAGATGTACACCAAGTTGGTCAGAGCCTCGAAGGATCCCAGTAGTGCCGCCTCCAGCACCACCGCTGGGTTGTTACGGTCTGCCCTTATCCACCACTCCGCATAAGACAGCTGCACAGCCACATGATAAATGTAAAAATACGGTAACGCTAACCCTCCATCTGCAAATAGAGCCTTTCAATGGGGCCTGCTTTTTTCGGGGGAGTACCCCCAAGCCCAAAAAGGCAGATCACCTGTCCAAATCAAAAAGGGGTTTGAGGGACAAAAGGGGGCTATACAAATCAAACTTGGGTAAAGCACCATTTTTAAAACTTTTTCCCCCCAACTAAGAAATGGGATCCCCTCCAAACATTTAGTTTCCCTTTTTATACCCGCATCGTGACTGAAAGATTAAACCAGAAGCCGCACATCCCGGGACCTGAATCCCAGATACTTGAATGGGTTTAAACAATTTCGATTGGCTTCTATGGAACCTCCTCTCCCTGAACCTTATCTACGGGAAAATTTGTACGACATTAACCCCAGCCCCCAAAAGGTTCCAAAAGTACTACTCATCAAAATTCCCCCAGAGACCCCCCTGGGACCCGCCAATAAACCAGTAAATCGTCTGCATACAAAAAGACTTCTCTGTGTTTTCCTTTTATTTTCCCAACCCTTTTCTGGATTACTATTGAAAAGGGAAGTAGGGGTTAAAATAAGGGCAAAAAAAAAGGGGATAGCGGGCACCCCCCCTAGTCCCCCTTCCCAAAAGAAAACTGGCGGATGGGTACCCATTAACTAAAACTCTGGTCTTTGGGCTGCCATTTAAAAAAATCAAACCACCTCAAAAATGCGGGGAAGCCCAGGGATTCCAATACCCCCCACATGAACTTCCATTCTACTGAGTCAATGCTTTTTCTTTTGTAATGCTTTTTAAAATCTGCTCCCCAAATTGTCAGGTTTATCTGAAATTGTGTAGACCTCCTTATTTTTAATATCCGGGGATTCCCCCCGATGAACCCCGATTGACAAAATAACAGAATTAAGTCTCAATGCCAGTACTTTTGCCAAGAATTTTACATCTATATTAATGAGAGAGATGGGTCGATATGACTGACACATATCTGGCGGTCTGAAATGCTTGTGGATCACCACTATGGTTGCCTCTTTTTAAGGGGGGGGTAACTGCCCAACTAAAAGGGCAGCCCGGACATCCCTTCGTTTTAGGGCCCAGTTTCCCCCCCGAACAGTTTTAAACCACCCACGGTAACCCGTCTGGGCCGGGGGTTTTTAAACCCTGGCCCATTCCCCTTAGCCCTGCCCATCTCCTCCAGTGTGATCGGTCCTGCCAGTATCTCCTTCTCTTCCTCCGTAAACCACTCTACGGGTAAGCCGTCTGGGCCTGGGGCTTTACCCGTGGCCATCTCCCCCCATAGCCTGCCCATCTCCCCATGTGATCGGTCCTCCCAGATCCCTTCTTTCCCTCCGTGATCTCCAGAGTGTAATGACCCAAAAAAAGCCTCAATTTTCGGCCTTAAATGCCCCAAATTTAAAGCAAAAAGGTTCTTAAAAATAGTTGCAAATATTTTCTGCTATAGCAACTGGGTTGGTTACCATATCTCCCTTGAATTACAAAGCCCACGCCCCACATAGTGGGAGTCCCTCTTGGCCCAGGAAGGCCAGGCCTTACCCGTTTTTATCCCCCCGACAAACACCATGTGCCTGAGGGGCCGAGCCCTTCTGAGTATAAGGGGTGAGATTAAATTATCCCCTTCTGCACTTCCCCCAACCGCTCTCATGTTCCAAAATCGGGAAAACCCCCCCATTTTCCCAAAACAGTTGGGGCTAGACAACCCCCAACGCCCCCCTACGTGAAAAAGGGTCTTCCTTGGTGGCGATTGCGTTAATAATCCCCCCCTTGTCACCGCCATAAAACCAACCTTCCACAACAATCTGGGGGATTCGTTGATCCCCAATGCCATACAAACTCTCCTACATTTCTCCCCCCCCGGGGATTTGGAGCCATTTGGGATTCAGTCTCCCCCTTTTTGTTCCCTCAGCTTTTGGCTGAGTCACCCTCACTAAAAGAGGGCATGACCAAATTTTCCCTCGGGGCAGATATTCCGGGGTGCTCACCATGGATAACATACTTGACTAGAAAACGTAGATGATAGGGGAGGGGAACCCAGCTGTCGCCGAGAAAATGAAAAACCCCTGTCTTTTGGGTGCCTCCACCCCAAACCTCCGTAAGTTTACAGGACTCTTTCCCAACGCCCCCAAATGGGTCGTGTGACGGTCAGGACGCATCTATCTAAATCCTGGCTTAAAGTGGCTTAAAGTCTCCTAGCAGAAACCCAGGTTTTTTAGGGAAGGGGCCCAAAAGAGCAGACAGCTGATCTGAAATGTCCCCGGAGAAGGGGGGGGGAATACAACCCACCGAGGTTACTCATCCCCCACAAAATTTAACCTCAGTACAAAAAATCCCCAGGGTCTATGTGTACATGCAGCAGTTGAAAGGGAGGTCTTTGCCCCCAAAATTGACACCCTCTCGCGTAATCGAGTATACCGCGTGTATCCCTCTAGTCATGGCCTTTTTAGGGCCCAAAACCTTTTTTACCCCTAAGGGGGTCTCCTGCAAAATGACAAAAAGTCTGGATTTGCGGTCGGGGAAAATAAAAACAAGGGTCCTTGATCTTACAATTCAGACCTCTGACATTCCCGAGACTACCTTGAAAGCGTCATATTGAAGGGTTTTTAAAGAAAATGACCCCAAAGGACCATCGAGACCCAGGGGTCGGGGTCCCTTTCACTTCACAATACACATTCCACCCCTAACAAAAAAAACCAACAATACTACAAAATTTTAAACTTCCCACCCACCCCCCCCCACCTGCCCATACCGCCCCCCAAATGTGAGCTTTTAGCCCAAACTGAATGAAACTCATACAACACTTCACTCAAGGGGAGTGCACCTAAAACAAAAAAAACCCTTTTTCTATAGCTCACCTCTTGACAACCAGGCAGGAGAGGCTATAGCTATCCTTCAAAAAGACCTAGAGGGAACGGGACCAAGAAAGAGGGAAAAACCAAGTCCTCCCTTAGTCCCCAAAAAAAAATTGTATGAACAGTGAACCAAGAGTCCCACTCCGATACTCCTGTATATAGGAAAGCCTTCTCCAAACCCTTAAACTCTAACATTTATAACCTGAAGAGGTATTGCGGTCCCTCCCGACTGACAACGTAACAGCATGTCCATGAGGACCGGGACCTACTTTGATTAGTACCACATGTTACAGTCCACTTCTATAAAGACCAGGTGACCCACTGGGTCCAATGAACCACTAAGGAGCTTTCTCAGCGTCTGTCTCGGCGTTTGTCCAGCCAGTCATTGGCTTCCTCAGGGGAGGTGAAGAACAGAGTCTTGTCCTACCTGACCGCGGCGTGTAGGATACAGCATTGGTACTTTTTAAACCAAATTCTCTCAAGCGGTTTCTGACGCGTAAATTTTTCCTCTTTCTTTGGACCCCGTCGGTAAATTTGGGTAAACAGAGCCTCGTGTTCTCTATTTGACCTCCCCTTTCTTTTTTGCCCCCATTAAGATGGCATCTCGGTCCAGAAATTCAAATCTTGATGAAAGACGTGCAGGGGCCCCAGGGGGCAGGGGGGTGGTGGGGGTTCTTGGGGGGGCCCCTTTTAAAAGAAGCATAGGGAGTGAGATTTGGGCAAGCGTTGGCGAAAACAGGTTTTCAGAAATTTTTCTGGATCATCTCCCTCCGCCCTTCCCGGGGGGGCCTAAATGCAACATTATTTTCCCGTTCGGTTTTTTCCCCATCCTCCACTCTCTCTTGGGAACTTTAATTTTCTGTTCATGGTATTAGTTTCACGCTGTGGGGTTTCGAAAAATCCTCGCTTCCCCAATGCGCCTTCAGCCCCAGCAGTTTTTTCTCTCACTTTTTCCATATCTTTAGGGTACGGGTTTTCATTTTGGGGAATCAATTTTAACTGTTTAAAGCCGTCTGAATGCTGGATAGCTACCATTATCTTAAGTGTCCGCACGCTTGGGAGAGATCGCTAACAGCCCCTGGGGGGTTTTCTGCGGGCTTTGGGAGGCCCGGTCTTGCGGCCATATAACTTCTCCGCTGCAACCCCTTTTAAAAATGTCATATAGAGCCTGAACAGGGTGGGGTATATTTTAAACCCCCGCAGGGAAGCAAAACCCTCCTTGGAGGTCCTGTCGTAATTAGGGTGCGCCTCTCACCCACACTGCCCCTGTCCCCCGGTATATGGTGGGTCCCCCTTATATCGTTGGACAGTGGGGGTATGCGCCGCGGGGAAATCAGTCCAAAATCCTCCCCCCTAGGAGCTGCTCTTCCACCTGAGTGGTTTTTGGGTGTCAGTACCTGTTGCTTATCCCCCGCTGTGTCTGCCGTAGCTCTGCGCCGCCTCCCCCCCCGCGCACCCAGCGAGTCACTGCCGGGCATCCTCTGAGCTACCGAGCGCACTCCCGGGCCCGCCGTCTTTCCCTCTCCAACCCGGTGGGAAGGGTGCGACCGTGGGTGCAGCCCCTCTACCTCTTCTCACCTTTTTCTCTCCTTTGTTCAACAGCCCAGGGTTTTTGGGGAAAAAAAATGGCCGCCGTTCCCACCAAAGGTTCCCCGGGGGTTTTTCACCCGGAATTCCCCTTTCCCGGGAGCTAACCGGGAAAAAACACCCCCAAAAAACACACCAGTATCAAGGGCTTGGGGGACACCCTTTGGGGGTCATTAAGGCCCGGGCAGGGTTTCCCGGAAGGTTGGATAATCCTGGTTTAGTCGGAGTTCTTCCCGGAGTCTCGTTCAGTGGCCCTCAACCCCCTGCCCTTCAAGCCCCGCCCCCCCTGGATTTTTTCTGATTAAAATAAAACATTATATCCAAATTATGAACCTATTTAGATTTAAAAAATTGTATTGACTGTGGCTGCCCATTTCATATTTTGGCAAGTTCAACAGCTATTTCATTTATGTACTTAAGTAGCCTTGGATGGACTGGATTAATCTGTATATTAATGTGGGTCTGAATAATTTCTGATAAATGCATGGGGATCCCGAATAAAAAAAAAAGTACTGAATAAGTGTCTATACGTCATAATGGTTGCAAAAAAAATTTTTAGCATTAGTTGGCAGATAGCTTTTTAAATTCAAGGGCAGGACAGGTAATACAGATGTGTTAACAGTGTAAGGCATACATAAAAAGGGAATTTTAAAATAATCATGCAACTGGCCCCTATATTTGGGAATTTTTGGGTTTTATTTTTTATGGGGAAAATTTGAGGGGGTTTTTAGTTTTTTTTTTTTTTCCCCCCCTATAAACATCACTTCTGTATTTTGTGTTGCGGTTTTTTATTGATGTTAAACCTTATTTTTCCTTAATCGGGGGGAGCTACCCAAAAACCCGGACAGCACTAAAAAAAATGGTGTGGTTTATGAATGGGAAAAAAGAGTCCCTTTAATTCCCAAATTTTACAGCCCTTAAATTTAAAAATTAAAACAAATTAACTTGGCAAGTTTCAAAAACAAAACATATTTTCACATTTTTTTTATATTAGTGGTTTTTTATTCATGGGTTTAAAATCTTAGGCTATAAGTAGTAATATTCTTTTTGGAACGCACCCTTTACCCTCCATGCAATTAGAACGTTGTTTTTGATTTTGTGCAGCTCTTAAAAACATGGTTTTTATGTGCTAGTCAGGAGGCTGGCACTTATATAACATAGCCGCTCACCACGCTCCCCAAACGGTGGCTGGCTGCACTATAGAAGCAGCGGTTTTTGCTAGCTTTTCGCAGCCCGTTACTTCATCTGGGGAAATTTAAATTGAACTTTCTCTTTGACTTTTCCACATTCCTTTTTTTCTTTTTCCCACCTGTTTCAGAGTATCTGTCAAGAAGGCATTAATTTACTTTTCTTTAGGGGATGGCACTAATAGCAGGCCCAAAAAGCATTTTTGGGATGTTTACGGGGCGATTTAAACGCTTTTTTCGAAGCCTTTCCTTTCCCCCAAAACAGCATAAAAAAAGCCTTTAAACACCCATAGTTCACTTTAATTGATTACTGTGTAAAATAGCGGTGTAGTTCACATAAAAGGAGGACTTTACGTGCATTTTAGGTGCTTCTTTGGACGCTGTGGGTGCTAAAAAAAAAGAGGGGTCATGTCTATTTTTGAAGCATTTTCAAAGCTATAAATTCCCATAGGCATCAATAGAAAGCTTCAGTACCTCATCCAAAACCTCTGCGTGGTTTTTGACACTTTTTTCAGCATGATTTTTGCACTGCCTATTAATTTGTGCTGGTGTTTCAGAACAAAAACAGTATCGAAAAAGGTTGGAAACTTGATTAAAACCTGATCAAACCCACTTAAAAAACCTCGTCTGAATAGTGTTGCATGGAGGCACTTTTCAGGAGAGGTTTTGACGCCGATTCAGACGCTAAAAAAATCAGCATTCAAATTTAGCTGTGTGAACTTGCCCTTATAATGTTACTGCCCTCCCTGAAATAAAAAACGCTGGCTTCCTAACTAGTAGTCAGAGCCATACACCTAGAACCATCAATAATGTTACACCACATAATATAAAACATATATAGATTAAAATAAAGTGTAGTAATATTGTTTCTCACATAATTGGCTTCATAAAATGTTAAAAAATGACCTGGACAACCCCTTTAAGGGGGTTTATTCACCATGCTGTTTTTCACAGAGCCTGCTCTTCACACCCAGCTTTAGGCTCTCACTTGGTGGTTCTATAACAGTGATTGGTATATCATCTCTGCTATCTCTAGCTGAGCCTATTAGAGGAACATTGCTAATAAAAGGCGACAGAGCTCTAAAGGGTTAAAATTTGTTAGTAACATAGATAAACAAGCTCCTGTGCTGCTGATAATGAACAACAGAGAGTGACATTACCATTCCAACCATCTCCGCCAAGGTTGCTGGAGCAATGAGAGCAGAGAGCTGGTCGGTTACCTAAGAAAGCTTGTGTACAGAAGCAGAGGATAGGAACTGCACTAGCTCTGCAAGAAAGAAAGATCAGAACAGCAATGTATTTGGTAATAATCTTTATTTTCCTTTGCCTAAATGTTTATAGCTAATTCTGGTGGTGAGAATGACTGTTTTACACTTTATAGTCAGAGTGATTACTTTGTCCAGTAGGTCAATCTATAGAGCAGTGGTTTTAGCATGTGTTAAGCAATGGTCAACATTTATATACTTTTTTTTTTCTCTTTTTGGGCCAAAGTATCCACGACTTCAAGATACAAGCTTTACCGAAATCACTGCTGATGAATATCATATAGTGCTTGCAACTGGTAAGATTATGATGAATCTACAGATGTTGTTGTAAGAAGGATTCTTTATTGAATGAAAGGCTTTCTCCTAGATTATGTTGCATAAGAAATCTCCGTTATTACACTCAGTTTTGTAAGTGTTCTGCTCAGTAACAACATCAATAAGTCCTCAGGAACGTTCCTATAATATCATATGCAAATTCACGTTCACTTTCCTTTCTATTCTGTAAACATTTCTTGTATCATTTACTGCTCCCAAAGTAAATTAATGCCCTTCATACTGACAGATACTCTGAAACAGGTGGAAGAGATGAAAAAAGGAATGTGGAAGAGGCTCAAAGAGAAGTTCAATGTTAAATCTCCTCAGGATGAAGTGAAGGAGTAACCCCTGTTGTTAATATTGCAATCTGTGCACCCCCTCTTCTTGTACAATGCTTTAGATGGAATCAATAAACAGACTTTATCCTTCTCAATTATCACTGGTTCTTGCTGTAAACCAAAAACTATTGGCCACGTGTATGAAAACTGTCTAGGTCTCAAAATTCACTTTGTTACCCATAGCAACCAATCAGAAAGCCCCTCTCATTTCATATAGTGCTCTGTAAAATTGAGGGGAACTCTGGTTGCTAGGGGAAACAAAGCGAATTTTAGAAATAGACAGTTTTCATACATGTGGCTCAATATGTTAACTATACCAATATTATGCCTTGTGCATTTTATGCACATTTTCAATTTTATGGCTATGCTCTCACATTCAAGAAAACGGCTTTATTTTTCTGCCGCTTGCTAATGTGATTGTACAAAATAGGTTTCCATAAGTTATTGTACTTTAGAAACAATAGATATATTATGCTCTTGACTATACATAGTCGCCATAAAAGTAGAACCTTATGTATGCCTAGTATTGTGTCACCAAAACAGCTCTGACCTGACAAGGCATGAACATCACACGACATCTGAGGTTTTCTGTGGTGACACTGGGACTCTAGCAACAGACCGTTTTAAGTTCTCTAAATTAAGGGATTGTGACTCCATGGATCAGATTTATTTTTCAAGCACATCTCACAAATGTAGGATCTAAGTCAACACCTTGAATTCTTTCTTTCTAAAACTGTTCCTTAACAATTTTTGTCCTGTCGGGTGCGCCATTCTGCTAAAAGAGGCCACTACCACTAGGGATCATGAACGAAGTGCAGCCAGCTACATCCAGGACGCTGAGTTAGGATTGCAATAAAACTTCCATTCTTTATTTCCAACAAGTATAAAAACGGTACATGGAGAGTAACTACATGCTTAGCGCATACATGGCACAGTAGTAAGCTACTGTAGACCGACGCGTTTCGGAAATTATTCCTTAGTCTCGGTCACCTAAACAAGTGTGCGAGAGGTATACTATTTATAGTTACGCCCAAAGAAGCATCACATGATCGGGAGAAAAAAAACACCTCCCCTTCGACGTAACATCCTCTGGCAAAGGCAAAATACAAGCAATATAACTATAAAAAAAATCACTTTCTACAAGGTAAAAAATGATTACTAAAGTGCCAGGTATGAAATTATGCAAGTTATGCAAATATATTTAGCTAGAAAAGACAGATTAAAAAATGATAAGTAATATCTTGTATAATGTTTAAGCCTGCAGGGATTCTGGTGCCCATTTTAAAGATCCACATAGATTCCCTAGTTAAAAGTTTACGGTGTAAGTCTCCACCTCTTGGTGCTCGTGTGACTTTCTCTATTGCACAATAACTGAAAGAGGACAAATTTGCCACTATTTTTTCCCCTTGAAAATGCTTAATACATTTGAGCATTTAAAACAATCAGTTTCGGGGCAATCAGAAAGGTGCCTTTCTGATCTGACTTCAAGGGTCCAGTAGTGAAACCCCAACATATTGTACCCTGCAACTATTGCAAGCAATAAGGTAAACGACTGATTTGCTATTGCATTTTTATAAAACTGCCTAATATGATAAGATTATTGGGTTTTGCAAAGATTGGAATACTTTAGTTTTAGATACGTATTTACAGGCTTTGCAGGTAGTGTGACCACAGCCATAAAAACCTGTGCAGCTAAGCCAACTCCCTTGAAGCCTTATAGAATTAGAAAAAAGACTGGGAGATAAGAGGGAACCTTTTTGCTCCTGAAAGAGAGGTTGCAGCACAGCCAAACAGCAGTGTGGGAAAGGTTTAAAGCTGAGTATTTTGAGCGAGTGAACGAGTCTGCGAGTGTGTTTGCCTTAAAGTGTGTTTCTTTTAAGTGTTGGAGACTTAGATTGAGAGACTTTAGATTTGGGGAGTTTTAGAGGGACAGTATTGTATCGCTTATTATTATAATTGTATTCATATTTCTTTTTGGTAACATCCCATGAGTTCCATTTTTTGACAATTGTCCAGTGCACAACTGTGCAATGTAGCCATCCTTGAGCAACAGTTCGAGGGGGCATACTCCTTGTGCAAGATGTGTGCACACTGCACATTTAGAAGCCCGGATCCTGGATCTAAATGAAAACCCAAGTGGCGACACTGAATCCATTGCCAACCTTGGAACGAGTGTGCCGCTCACTGAGCACTCACTCGCAGGTGTAGATGCTGGGAAGGGTGGTAGCATGGAGGTGCAGAACATGAGGCAGCTAGATGGGTAACAGTCAGAAAGAAGGGTAAAGGGGAAGAGTGTCAGGAAGGCAATCCTGAATTTGGTACAACCGCCAACACATTGTTCAAGATATGCAGCTTGAGGGGGTATATCAGCTCAGAAATACAGTGCTGCAGCAAGACAACTACCCCTGTCCTCCCAGTAAAATGGGGAAAGTAGTGCAGGTCAGGCCTAGACAGGTGGCAGAGAGTTGGGGACATATCCATAATAGGGCACAGACAGGCAACTGCCACACAAAGACCGGATCGTCGAACAGGTATGTGTTTTTGTAACCATGGGGCCCGAGTTCGACATAACCGCGGATCGGGTTGACAGACTGCTGGGTTGGTGCTAGGTGAGAATCCAGCTGTCCATGGTCCACATTGGCACCAATGACAAAGTTAAGTAGTGGAGTGTCCTTAAAAAATGATTTCAGGCACTTAGGCCAAAATCTCCAAGGCAAGGACCTCCATAGTAATATTTTCAGAAAAATTTACCTTTTCCACGAGCCACACCAGATAGGCAGAAGGGAGATTAGAGAGGTGGAATAAGGTGGCTCAAAAAGTTGGTGTTGGAAAGAGGAATTTGTGGTATTTGGAGAACGGCTGACTTCTGTCTTGGCTTCAATGCTCTATGCTAGGGAAGCCTCGCACCGTAAATGGGGAGGGTGACACTTGTATTGGGGAAAAAATGGCCAGGAAGTTGGAGGAATATTTAAACTAGAGACTGGGGGGGAGGGTAACTACAAAGATAGTCATGCAAGAATAAGTGAAGATAGAGAGCTGGGAATTAGTAAATAAATCAGGGCGTTGAGTGGAGGGAGGGGGGGTGGTAAGTCAATAGTTTTAAAAATATCAGGAGAAAAGGGTAAAAAAAAAACAAAAACTGAAAAATCTTAAATTGCATGCTGCACCAATGCCATGAGTCTGTACCAACAAAATAAATTAACTATAATTACTAACAGCTAAGAAAAATATGACATAGTGGGGGATAAACAGAGACAGGCTGGACGAGAGCTACGACTGGGCGGTTAAACTTACAGGATTACAGAGTCTATTTAGAAAGGATCCGAAAAGACCGGAAAAGGGGAGGTGTCTGTCTCTATGTAAAATCTGTCTGAAGGCCAACACTGCGGGAAGATAAAGGTACAAGTAAATAACAAGTGTGGAATCATTATGGAGGGAAATAATACATGTGTGTAACAATAAAATACTAATAGGGGTCTGTATAGGCCCCCAAGTATAAAACAGAACCCATAGAAGATGTACCCGCGGCAAATAGAATTGAGGCGAGCTAATCAGAATGAGGTTATTGATTATGGCGACTTTAACTATCCAGACATAATTTGGAATTCAGAACCTGTTAGCTCTCACAAAGGAAACAGGTTTTTGTCAATAACTAATGATAATTACCTTTGCCAAATGGAGCAAGAACCAACTAGAGGAAAGGCCCTTTCTAGATTTAATATGCCTAATAGACCTGACAGAATAACAAAGGTTTCAGGTGAGGGGCACCTGGGAAATAGTGGTACCATAATATAATAAATTTTTCCGTTTATCCATCAATAGAGTTTTTTTGTCAAGGAAGCCACAAAAACACTGAATTTGTAGGAAGGGCTAACTTTATTCTGCTTTAGGGAGGCCCTAAACCGAGTTGACTGGGACAATGTGTTTAAATATGCCAGAACTTAATAATAAATGGGATATATTTTAAAAACAAACCTAGGCTAACCACTGTGAGAAGTGTAACATTACCTTATGGTAATAAAACAATTTAGAAACAGGAAAACCCAATGTGGATGCAACAGAGTGATGTAAAAGAGGCAAATAAAAAACAAAAAGACAGCGTTTCACGCTACTAAAACAGGAAGGGTAGTGAAGAGGGCACTAAGAAGCTATAGGAAAAAAATAAATTGTGTTAAAAAAAGATAAACGGAAGCAAAGCTGAGATGAGAAGACGTATCGTCCATAAGAAAGTAAAACTAACCCCAAAATATATTTTTTAACTATATAAATATTAAAAAGATTAAAGACAGAAAATGTTGGCCCTCTTTGAAAACAACTGAGTGGAGATGACAGTAGAGGGCAATGAGAAAAAAGCAAACTATAAACACTTATTTCACCACTGTATTTACCGAGGAGATGAGCTTACTATTGAACAGAGGGATGAGTAAACTTACCAACTTAAAAAGTTTATTTTTCCTTACCCAAAAGAAGTGCAGCTCCGCCTTAGGAAAATTAAAATCGACAAATCCCCAGGTCCAGAATGGCAAACACCCACGTGTCCTAAAGGATTTAATGTGATGTCATCAGATAGGCCACCTATTCTTAATATTTATGGACAGTCCGTAATAACGGGTTATGTCCCAAAGATTGGCGTCATAGCAAATGAATGTGGGTGCCAATATTCAAAAAGGGGTCAAAAAGTGATCCAGAAACTATAGTCCCGTAAGTAAGACCTCTGATGTAGGTAAAATGTTTGAAGGATTGTTACTCAAAGATCAAGCCTGGAGTATCTCACTTGAAATAAATGTATAACAGCCGTTCCACAAGGGTTATGAAGGAATCGGTCCCTGTCAGACTAATCTCATCAGCTGTCTATGAGGAAGTCAGTGCTAACAGGATCCGGGGGTGAGGCCACTGGTGGTCATATATCTAGATTTTTCTAAAGAATGTTTGATACGGTGGGCCACATACAAAGGTTGGTAAGTAAAATGAAATGTCTTGACTGGGGAAAACTTGAGCAAGTGGGTAATCAAATGCATACTGATAGAAAACAAAGGGTATTAATTAAACAGGTAACTACTCCATTTCACCTGGATCTCTGTTTACTAGTGGGGTACACAAGGTCATATGGGGCCCTATCCTCCTCTTCATCAACATTTTCATTAACGATCTTAACACAAAGATTGCAAGTAGAATAACGATGTAGTGTTGCAGACGATACAAAGCCTGGTGAAGTAAACAACCAAAAAGAGGATCAATGTGTTATTACAAAGTGATCTTGAAAAGTTAGAGGCCTGGGCAGGGAAAATGGCAGATGAGGTTAACACAATAAATGCAAGGTTATGCCACATGGGAGGAAAAATCATTACAGGACTACATGTTAAATGGAAAAAAGGCTGGGTAAAAGTGACATGGAGAAGGACTATGGGAATCCGGGTTGGACATTAAAACTAAATTGTACACAGCCAGTGTCAGAGGAGCAGCTGCAAGGCAATAGGATCAAGGGATGCATTAAAGGTGGCAATAGATTCACAGATGAGAACATTCTTCTCGCCATTATACAAGTCGCTGGTTAGATCACACATGAATATTGTTTACAGTTTTTGGCACCAGTGCACAGGAAAGACATTTGTGAGCTTGAACAGCTACAAAGGCGGGCAACAAAAATAAATAAAAGGGACTGGTGACTAACAGTACCCAGAAAGATTAGAAATGATGTAGTTTATTTAGTTTATAGAAAAGACGGCTTCGGGGGACATAATAAATATGTTTAAATACAATCCAAAGACAATAAAGAGATCTCTCCCAAGATTTATTTTATACCCAAGACTGTATCCTAAGAACAAGGGGGCAAATCCTCTACTCTTGTGAACGAAAGTTTCTACATAAACATAGAAAGGGATTCTTACTGTAAGAGCATGAGACTGTGGACTCTCGCCAGATGAACTTGTCATGGTGAATTCCACTACAGAGTTCAAAAAGGGTTTGGATGCATTTCTGGAGCATAATAATATAACAAGTTAAGTGGTCTAGGATTCTGGAGAGGGGTCATTATCCAGGATTTTTCCGAGTACGCCAGATTGGAGACGGGAAGGAATTTTCCCTAAAATGAGGACAATTGGCATTCTACCTCATTGGGGTTTTTTGCCCTTCCTGTGTATCAACACCTTAGCAACAACAGCCCTGAACTGAATTGGACGTCCACTCTTTTTTCGGCCTTACAAACTATGAAACATAGTAAGGGTCTTTTTTGGAAACAATCATAATGATGTTTTTTGAGTAAGAGAATCTGCAACTCTGGGCTGGTTATAACAGTAAGGGTAAGTGGTTTTTAATTATTTTAAACAATATCCCTGATCTGTGTGAACAGTATGTGGTGGAGAAACGTAACCGTGTCCATCCACATGACTGAATTTATGAATATCTTTTAAAAGAGTTTTTCCCTGTCATTTAACTTTAACCCTTTTTTTTGGGGTCTTTTTTAAACTGTAGAAGAAAAAGTATTTTCTCCCCATTTCTATTGCAATTTTTTATTTTGCGCGCCTGATAATCCAGTATTATTTGGAAAAGCTTTTCCCTTCTCATTGGGCCAAATTCTCCATAGGGAAATTTTTGTCCAAAAACATCCCCGGGGGGTGAAAAGACCCTGCGCGCAATAAAAATTGGGGCCAGTATTTTTTTCAAATAGGGGGTCCCCTTTAACCCCTTCCCTCCTTTTGACCTACAAGGTTACATCAAAAAATGCATAAACATTAGAGTGACCCCTGATACGAAAATTTTAAGGATTCATGTTTTGGGTTGTTAAAGCCTCACAAACCCAAATTTCCTCCCTGCCGGGCCCCCCCACCCCAAAGGGGAGGTAAATCTAGGGAACCCCAAAAACCAGTTTGTTTGGGGGGGGAAAAGACTAGTTTTCAAGAAGAGGTACCTCCCTCCCAAACCGACAAAAAATGCCGGCAAGGGGGGAGAAAAACGTGCACCCCTTAGAGCACCCCCTCCTCTGTAGGTAGAAGACACCCATCGAACATGAAGAAATTTGTGTGACAACAAATACTCCACCACCTCCACTAAAAAGGGCCTGCTTCACCCCGGGAAAGATCACTATATTTCCCGGGGGTGATATTTTGAACATAAAAGGGGTAATATCATGCGGCAGCGGGGGATAAAAATCCCACCACGTCCTTTGACAACCAACTTAGGAGGTTCCCATGTTGTATTTTCGATGCTTTTTTAATGACGGGCTTATTGTCGCGAAGAAAACCCCGGGAAAGTCCATGACCAGGGGTTTGAAAAATTAAAAGTCCACCCATAGGCCCAAAAGCTCTTTTAGGGGGGCCTATGCCTGCTTACGATAGGAGGAAGGGGGGGGGAAAAAAACCCCCTTGTGGACCTTTGGAAAACGAGTGAAAGAGGGGAAACCAGGGGGTTCCAACGTTTTAGATGCTCATCCAAGCTTGAGAAAAGACCCTTTAAAACACCCTTTGGAGTAATTTTCCAAAGTAGGGTTTTTAAAATTTTCATTTTTGGGAATCTCTACCCAAAAATTTAAGAATAGGTTTTTGGGGAATCTTGCAGAAAGGAAAACTTTTTCCCTATGATAAAGGGGCCCCTATCTAGGACCACTAAAACCCCCCTTTTATCAGGGCCCCCAAACCCCATAAGTCCTGTTTATTCTTTATTTTGGGGAAATTGTTTCTACTTTTCTTTTTGGATAAATTTTGGGCAAGATTTTCTTCTGTCATTTATCGGGAGTGAAAAAGGGCCCGTCAATCTTTTCTCAACTCTCTCCTAAAAAATACCCAAAACCCAAATTTGGGTTTCGTGAATTAACGGGGTAAAACCGCCCTTTCTAGGGTTTGGGAAAATTTATGGGATCTTTGTTAACCTTTTATAGATTCTACTTTCAATTTCAAAGGGAAGCTACTTTACACAGTTCTACAAAAGGAAAAAAGGGGGAGACAAAATTCCCATATTCCTTTTTATCATTTTTGCCCATTGCAACATCAGCAAATTATTCTACTTTTACCCTGATTATCTATAGCTGAAAAATAAATTTTTAAGGTGACTAAACGAAAAAATCGATTCCCCTTCAATAAGTGTTTTGTTTAAGTAAAAATTTTATGTAAGGGGGCAAAATTCAGTCCTTTTGACAAGATACTGATTTGTTTCCCTCTGTCAGTATCTGTGCGGGAAAAATTTGAAAATAACGGGAAATTTTTCCTGCGCTCCTGTCGAGATTCCAGGGAAAATTTACTTGCAGAACTCTTTGTTTTTGCCCCTTCCCCCCCCCCGCCTCGTCTTTTTTTGGACCACCTCCCCAAAAAACGCGGGTTTTACCACTTATACAACACATTTTTGTGGCATAAAATTCTAGTTCTTTAATGGGATATGGCGGGTTTCAGATTTTAGTGGAGTCGACTTCGAGGAGTCATCTAAAAACAGCAAAAGATTTCTTTAAAGGGGAATACCCCACCTCCGAAAAGCTGACTCTTCTGGGCGGGGTTATCTTTTTGGGCCGGAAAATTCATGTCCCTTTAGAAAAGATCTTGGCAAACCCCCTTTTGGTGCTCTCCCCCTTTCCAACAAGACTTTTTTTTAAAACTCATAGCCCTGGGGAGGGCCCTCGCGGAAGTTTGACTTTTTCATAGAAAAAAAAGCCCATTTTTCCCCAGCTTAAAAATTTTTGTCCTTGCTTTTTACTTAATAATGGGGGGTAGTTTCTTTAAATTTGTTTAATGCTTTTTCCACTTCATCTTTCCCTACTGAACTTGTTCTTTTAAATTTTTTTTGCAAGGAAGTTTTCTCGTATTGAAATAATTAATTAAATAAGTTTCCTGGAGAAAATCTGACAAATGTTGTTCCATGCTCTATAAAAGGTGTCAAGAAAATGGGGGTTGCATGATTTTCTTAATACGGAGCCCCCGGGAATCATTTTTCTGTCAAAAGGGGAAATTTTAAAAGTGGTGAGATCCCACCTTTTTTTTAAAATCTCTTTTCGTGAGACTTTCTCCAACTTATGGAATAAACTCTTAAGTCACGAGAGTCCTCTAAATTTCCAATGTTGGTTTCTTTGAAAGATCTCGGGGGCTTTTTTTTAAACTGTCCCGTAAAAAGTCATCATAAAAATATCATTCGCGCTATTAGTAAAACCCCCATGTTTTTAATTTTGTTGGGGAAACCCCCTGTTTAAAACTTAAACAATTTTTTGCAAGATGAAAGGTAGAGAACTGGGCACCGATTCGAGACTCCAACCCATCACAAGAAAAAAGGGGTTTTTTAAAACAGCTCACCCGTCTGTAGTCAAATTCACCCCAGGAGCACGGCAGGGCGGAAATCCCCCCCCAAGGGCCCAAATAATCATGAACAAGTGCAGCCAAACTACTTCCCGGACCCTGATTAGGGAAATTTCAAAAAAAACTTCCGGGTTTTTTAAATTTCCCAACCCAAAATTTTAAAAAGGGTTTGGGGGGGTTTTGGGGGGAGAGGTACCCTCTTTTCTGAATCTATCCCCCCCTCCCCCCAAAATCAACTTTTACGGGGGATACATAGAAAGAAACCTTTCCCAAGGTGTGGGGGGGAGGGGGGGGGGCAAACGCAGCAGGGATTGGGAAAATTTTTAGAGTGGGATCAAAAACAATAACATGAATCCTTTAAAAAACGAATCAGTGGGCACTCTAATGTCATTCATTTTTTTTTTGATGTAACCCCTTTCTAGTCAAAGGAGGAAAGGGTTTTAAAGGGGACCCCGTATAGAAAAAAACCAACCCGCCCGCAATACTTTATTGCGCGCAGACTCTTGTCACCCCCGGCATGTTTTGACAACATTCCATAGGGAAAAATTTTGTCCAAATGAAAGATCGCACTAATTTACTCGGATTACAGGCAGCGCAAAATGAGACTACAAAGACTGGTAGAACGTACTTATTCTTCTACAGTCATAAAAAGAGCGCAAAAAAGTAAAAAAGTACGACGAAAAACTTTTTTAAAAAAGATATTCCTAAATTCAGTCATGGGGATGACAGGGTTACGTTCTCCACCAATCATTCACATTCAGGAATTTTAAAAAAATTTAAAAACCACTTACCCTACTGTATAACACCCAGAGTTGGTTTCTCTTACAAAACAACATAAATTTGTTTCCAAAAAACACCACTATAGGTTCCCTCTTATCTCCCAGCTTTTTTTTCTAATTCTATAAGGGTTCAAGGGATTGGCTCAGCTGACAGGTTTTTTGGCTGGGTCACACACCGCACAGCCTCAAATAGGTATCTAAAACAAAAAATTCCAATCTTTTGCAACCAATAAATCTTATCAATTAGGCCTTCAAAACTGCAAAAGCAAATCATCGTTTTCCTTATTTTTTGCAATAGTTGCAGGTACAATATGTTTGGGGGCCTCTGGACCCTTGAAGATCAGGGTCAGAAGGCACCTTTCTGAGCCCCGAAACGATTTTTTTAAAGCTCGAATGTATCAAACATTTTCAAGAGAAACATAGGGCAATTTTTCCCTCTTTCATTTTTGCGCAAAAGAAAGTTACAAAAGAGCATCAAAAAGGGGGAACTTACACCGTAAACTTTTAACAGGGAATCATGGGATCTTTAAAAAGGCACCAGAAACCCTGCAGGGTTAAACATATACAAGAATTACTTATCTTTTTAAACTGTCTTTTTTTAGCTAAATATATTTTCATAACTTTCATAATTCATACCGGCACTTTAGTAATAATTTTTTACCTTGAATAAGTGATTTTTTTATAGTTTATTGCTTGTATTTTTCCCTTTGCCCGAGGATTTTACTCGAAGGGGAGGTTTTTTTTTCCCGATCAGTGATGCTTCTTTGGGCGTAAAATATAATAGTATACCTCTCGCACCCCTTGCTTAGGTGATCGAGAATAAGGATAATTTTTCCAAAAACCTCGGTCTACAGTAGTTTACTACTGTGCCATGTATGCGCTAAGCATGTAGTTACTATCCATGTACCGTTTTTATACTTGTTGGAACTAAAGAATGGAAGTGTTCTTGCAATCCTAACTCAGGCGTCCTGGATGTAGCTGGCTGCACTTCGTTCATGATTACTTGTCTTGGGTGAGGCCCCTCCGCCCTCCCGTCCCTGGGAGCTAAATTTTTGACACAACGGGTGAGCTGATTCAAAAGCCTTTTTTCCACTACCACTAGGGAGTCTCATTTGTCATGAAGGGTTTGTGGTCTGCAACAATCTTTAGGTACCTTCTTTTGTACTCCATAGTGGTACAGCTTTGATGCTCATTTACCCATTGTAGGCATGTTCTGCAGTGGTCATGGGTCAAGCTATGATACGCTGTGTGTTCTTTCTGCCATAGCCAGCATTAACATTTTCAGCACAGTACACACCACAGGTGGTACAGTAATTCTTCTGTGAGTTAGGCCATGTGCGCCCGGCTTAATTGCGGGTCGTAATTACTGCCCGCAATTACGCCGTGTGGACGGGGGCGGGAGCATAGACTATCATTACGCCGCTAGTAAATGGCATGTCACTTCTCTCCCCACTCGGCGGATTCTCCGAGTGGGGAGAGGAGACGCAATCCATAGTTCTATATGAGAACTGTGGATTACCGTAATGACTGGGCCGTATATCAGCCCGTAATTCACGCAGTACGGCGCGAATTACGGGCTGAAATACGTGCCCAAATAAGCCGTGTGAACATGGCCTGAGGGCTAGAGCTTCATTACTTATGCACATCAGTGAACTTTGGTTGTAAATGACCCTATCACCAGTTGATTAGCTGCCCGGTACTAACCACTGTATACTGGGAATAACCCACAAAATTGCCGTTTTGTTGATGCTTCAACCCAGTTGTTGAGCCATCACAACTTGCCCTTTGTCAAGTTTGCTTAAATCCTTAGGCTTAACCATTTCTTCTGTTTACAACACATCAACTTTTATAACTGATAATTTAATGGCTAACAGGTATTGGTGTAATGAGATTATGTATGTGTGTGTGTGTGTATTAAGATAGCTGTTCTGTCTAATGAATGTTTTCTGATATCAGGTTAGCACATACTTGCCAACACTCCTGAAATACGGTCCATGGAAGGGGTGGAGCTTATCCAAACCCCACCAGAATTACTGGGGGATCAAGGACAGCGGTGGCGAACCTACGTATGGCACACATTCCAGAAGTGGCATTTGGAGCCCTCTTTGCTGGCATGTGCACTTGACTGCCAGCCCGCTGGCCTTACTATAGCTACTAATAAAAATAAGGGTTTGTATTCTGTGAGGGAGAGCCCAGCCTCCGAGTCACAGTGCACTGAGACCTGTTCTTTCTTTAACACTTACTGCGGAACTGTGACCAGCACCGGACCTTCTATTCTCTCTGTACGAGTGCGGGATGCAGGAGACCTGTTTGACAAATCAGTGAGGCCATTCCCAGCAAGGAGGGGCCTATTGATTTAAATTGGCATGACATCCTGCCTTTGATACAGTACAGATCAAAAGTTTGGACACACCTTCTCATTCCAATAGTTTTCTGTATTTTCTTGACTATAAAAATTGTAGATTTACACTGAAGACATGAACTCCTTCAAGACTGTTGGAAGACCATTTCAGGTGACTACCTCTTGAAGCTCATCAAGAGAATGCCAAGAGTGTGCAAAGCAGTAATCAAAGCAAAAGGTGGCTACTTTGAAGAACCTAGAACATATGACATACTTTCAGTTTCACACTATTTTGTTAAGTATATAATTCCACATGTGTTAATTCATAGTTTTGATGCCTTCAGTGTGAATCTACAATTTTTATAGTCATGAAAATACAGAAAACTGCTGGAATGAGAAGGTGTGTCCAAACTTTTGGTCTGTACTTTACATCAAAGCCCGTGGACAGAGAGAGGAGGGTCAGGCGCCGGACACAGTCCCGCAGTAATTGTTAAAGAAAGAACAGGTTCTCTGTTCTCTGTGAAAACGTATTGCGTTGTGACTTGGAGGCCTGGCTCTCCCTCAGCGCAGACTCTTATTTTTATTAGTAACCAGGGCCCCCAAACTGAGACCCCTGTGAAGGTCCCCTACACTGAGCCACTGTGAAAGCCTCTGGCATAGCCCCCGAGATGTGTGAGCCCTCTGGCAAGGCCTCTGAGATACATTCTTAGTTTAACAGATGGGCTCTTTCCCACCCACAAGTCAAGGGCTTGCAAGGGCCCTGCATCGCTACTAAAGGCAGTAAGGCCCTGCCTTGTGGGCGCAAAGGCCCATATCCCCACAATTAAGAGTGTCTACACAGAACAGGCCTCAGGCCGGTCTTAAAAATTAAAACTGTTTTCTGATGGGGCTGGAACCTCCCTCTCATCATGCAGGCCCCAATATGTTTGTAGGCTCCCCTGTGCAGGCCCAGTCATGAGAGTGGGACACAGAAGGACTGTTAAAGGGGTCCTGCACAGTGAGAGGGAGGGTCCTATTGGGGGCGCTATATACCTATGTACAGGAGTGAGAGCTCTATACCTATTTACCTACCAGGAGCCATATAAAACTAACTACCTAAGGAGACCCAAACTACCAGACAGCCAAGGGAGTAATTATTTGGGACCCTCTGGATGGGGAGTTTGTACATGGGGGGGAGGGGGCACAGATAGGAAGATGATAGTTAGGTATTTGTGTTGTAATTCTGCAGGGATGAGTTGTCGCAGGGAGAAGTCATCATGGCGGCTTGGAGCGGATGGAAAAGAAAAGGGAAAGTGAATGACTCATCAGACAAGACGTCTCCTGTGAGTTACTAAATGTTACTGCACTGTATCTACCACCATATGGTCACTGTGTGGTGGAAATATGGAGGGTGGGGGCAGGGTATGCAATTGGGGAAGGCTCAAACGCTTCGGCTGTAGGGGCCTTTGAAATTTCTGATGGTGGCCCTGTCAGTATGAAGTATGGGATGTCCATACTGCTCACAACCTCATGAGAGGCTGTCAAGTCCCTCGTATTAACTGTGCTGCGGCCCTACCTCCTGACATAACGTCCCTGCTCCACGCGTTCAGAACCGCAGTATTAGGCCATTTCACACGGCTTGTTTTGGGATGTATTTCAGTCCGTAATTCGCGGCGTACTGCGCGAATTACGGGCTGAAATACGTCCCGGTCATTACGGTAATCCACAGTTCTCATAGAGAACTATGGATTACGTCTCATCTCCCTGCTCGCACAATACGGCGAGCGGGTAGAGAAGTGAAATGCTTCTTATTCACAGCGTATACGCGCCGTGGATAATGCATTTCTATGGGGCCGGCGAGCTGCCACTCCCGCCCTGCCCCCGTACACACGGCGTAATTGCGGGGTGAAATACGTCCCGCAATTAAGCCGTGTGAACATGGCCTTAAGGTTAAATTGCTGTGTCGCCACTTTGCGATAAATAAGGGGATTTTTGGTTGCAGTTTGGGCACTCGGTCTCATAAAGGTTCGCCATCACAGATCTAGGATATTCCTGGGATGGGCTTAAAAACTTTTTAGATTACTAATAAGATGCTTGGCAAGTATAGGTAAGTATAGTATGGGGACATGTCATATGGACCAGACTCTTCCATAAATTAAGGAATCACCACATTTTAAAGATGATCCCAGATTTTCTATTTTGTAGTAAATCACATACTTGCATAGAAGAATGTTTAAAGGGGTTCTCCAGGACTATCTTTTTACTTGTTATAGGGCTCACAACTGTATTATATTAAACTTTGTAATTTATACTTATTAAAAATGAGTTGCCCGTCCTGCTGTGCAGAAGCGAGCAAAGAGCCCTGTCCTTCTCTCCCTTCTACCTCCTGCAGACCATGTGACATTCATTATTCACCTGGCCTCAATGAATGTTTTGTTATACATAGTATGTTAGGCCGAAAAAAGACATACGTCCATCCAGTTCAGCCCATTCTGCTAAAGTGTTGATCCAGAGGAAGGCAAAAACCCCCATGCGGTAGAAGCTAATTGTCCTCATGTTAGGGAAAAAATTCCTTCCCGACTCTAATCAGGCAATCAGAATAAATCCCTGGATCAACAACCCTTCTCCAGAATCCTAGTCACTATAACTTGTTATATTATTACACTCCAGAAATGCATCCAAACCCTTTTTGAACTCTGTTAGTGAATTTACCATGACAAGTTCCTCCGGCAGAGATTTCCACAGTATCACTGCTCTAACAGTAAAGAATCCCTTTCTGTGTTTATGTAGAAACTTTCTTTCCTCACGACGTAGACGTATACATATTTATTATGTCCCCGCGAAGCAGTCTTTTCTCTAAACTAAATAATCCTAATCTTGCTAATCTTTCTGGTTATTGCAGTCCTCCCAGTCCTTTTATTATTTTTGTTACCCACCTTTGTACCTGTTCAAGCTCTATAATGTCTTTCCTGTGCACTGATGCCCAAAACTGTACACAATATTCCATGTGTGGTCTAACCAGTGACTTGTATAATGGAAGAATAATGTTCCCATCATGTGCATCTATGCCCCTTTTAATACAACCCATGATCTTATTTGCCTTGGCTGCTGCTGCCTGACACTGGCTGCTACAATTAAGTTTACTGTCCACCAGGATTCCCAAGTCCTTCTCCATGTCACTTTTTCCCAGCGTTTTTCCATTTTATCACTCGGTGGGTGTGCTTTGTAGCCAGGCTTAGCTCAGGAACACTCCCCTATAGCGGGTGTGACCTGTGCAGATAATATCTGGCTGCATTCACTATTGTCAGCCTGCAGTTTAAAAGTGAATAGAAGTAATTACATTAGAGTAATTACAGAGGAGGCAGAACTGTTTATCTGCTGTCAGATAACACTTTTGGGATCAGAGAACAGCACTTCAAAGCTGGGAAGTTGTGTACTGCTCTCATGAAAATGATGACTGCAGCTCTGTACAAATTACATAGTGAGTCATGAGTCCTGGCTATTATCATAACGGCAGGTACAGAGCTGAGTGGATTACACACTAAAGTCAGAACATAGACCTTAGCAGTGGGAAATCCTAGATAGCAATGCAGTCTGGGAGTTGTAGTGAAGAGATGCTGGAGAACTACTGACACTCCAACAAGCAGCAATTTTCACTGCAAAAAGTGGATTGTATGATGATTAAGGAGGCAAAAGAAAAGAAACACATGAGGTTAGTGAAATATCTTTACTTCTCCATATACATGCTGTTTATAGTGTCCTATGAAGTTTTAAACTCCCAAATAACCCCTTTAATACTGAATAATTAATGCATAAAACATCTTAATAAAATGTAATTATTAGCATATTTTTGTTTTAAGAGCAAGCAGAGGAACGTATTATGAAATCACTCAATTGTAAAGAAAAAAAATTGAATCATTAAAAAAAAACATATAATGGTTGCGTTATTTGAAGCATGAATTTCACTAATAGTAAAACTATATTCTACATCAAGCTAGTTCTACCTTTCTGGTAGAAACACATTTTGCTTTGTAGTAATATGCATTATCATCTTTAAAATTACGTTACCAAATGTATTTTCTATGCATTAAATAATATAGAGTGTATAAAATTGCTCTGTCCACCTGGGCACTGACTGGGATGATGACGTATTTTTCTTGTTCCTTTACTTTACATGCAACCCTGTGTCATAAATATAGATATTTGATTGCTGTATCAGAACAGCATATGACAAACGTTCCACCATTATACCCTTGACTACCGCAGTTCAGTGATTCATCCCTGAATATCACATTCATCCAGTTCTCATGTAGGCTTTGCCCGAAGTCCTTGATTTCTTCTGAAACCAACTGGAACCTTGCTTTATTGTGTTAATACTCATTTTCATGTAGATTTTTTTTTTTATCACAAACCTTTACTCCTGCTTTTCCCCTTTTCTTAATTTGTTTCTAATTGGTCTGATATGCATTTTTTTGTTTCCAAGCCTTAATACTTTGTATTTTATCCTGATGCTTGGGCATCTTATTTTGGTTTACGTATACATTTTCCTTTTATAACCTTCCCATTTTCTTTATACTTGCGCCACATTATACACTCGACACTGATGACAACCAACATCTTTTACCACACTCCATGTTGGATTTCCATCTTGAACGATTTTTATAATCTTTTGCATTTTTTAATACGACAATTTTATTGTTGGGCCCCCCCCCCCCCCCTCCTCCCCGCCTACTCCTCCAGCATTTCAGGACAGGATACCTGGAGAATAGTCAAAGACAGAATGGGAGAAATATATATATATATATATATATAATTATATATATATATATATATATATACACACACATATATATATATATACATAGGTAGATAGATAGATAGTAAGAGCAGAAGCATATACATTCTGCAGAGAATGAAGTGTATGCAACACCAGTGGGGTCCATATGGCTCTAGTTGTCTGCCATGTAAGTCTCTTTATGTATAGTTTCAAGCAGTGTAGATGTGATGTGCAAAGCTGGCAGGCCAGGGGTATTAAGTAATTTATCTATCTCCTTGTGAAGCATCATCTTTTAGTTTCCTAGCTATATTAGTAGTTTGTTAGAAAAAGACACTATGACACTTTTGATCTCGAATAAGGCCCCAGTCACACAGTGTTTTTTTGGCCCCTGTTCACGGGATCTGGCTTCTCCACTGGACACAAGTGATACATTTTAATCCTTGCCCTGTTCCTGCTTCTATGGTGCAGCAAAAATTGTGATAACTTGTGAATGGTGAAAAAAGGGGAGAATCTTGCTCAGTCACAAGTAGTGAGCAACCCATAGAATGTTGGAATGTGGTGCGGTTTTGTCTTCCTCGGCAGGTGTTTAATCGGATGTGCCTGCTGGATTCGAAGAGTTTTCTTTAAGTCACAGCTTAGCAAAATTGTTAAAAAAAAAACATTTCTGTTCTTTTTGGGCTCCTTCTGAGGCATCATTATAGCAATGAGCTGATAGCAGGTTATTGTGATCTGCATTTCCGGGTTATACATTACACCAGCAATACTGGGATAGACCAAGACTATGCTGAGGATTTCTAAGTAAAACATATTTTACAATCAGTTGATTGTTATGTGCAATATGTCTTGATTACTAAAAGTATTAACTGGCAGGCAGTCTAATAGAGTTGTTGGTAGAAGGGGCCTGTGCACAAAAATATCAGCCACAGATGTAAGAAGGGGGTGGGTGTCTCATAGTAAATTTCCTCATTTTGAGAACTAGGTTAAGAAACATAGCCTAGCAGTATTTAGGTTGGGGTCGTTTGGCAGAGCATTTATTACACAGCATTTATGTTCTTCCCGCGCCTCTATTGCTCCAGACCACTTTCAAGTTGAACCTCAGTTATATCCCCATATATTGAGCAGGAATCGAGGCTAAATAACAGTCTGCCACCTTAATTATGAGTGGTGTGTGCCACACAGCAGAGGGGCAGTAAATGTTCGGACCAGGCTGTAATCAAGGAATCTCAGTTTTCTTCACCACTGACCACTTCAGGAGTTTACAGCTCCCAAAGCTCGGGTCAGCCTTCTAAGCAAGCAGATCAGCATTACTCCGTAGAATTTAGCTCACCAGTCCAGGCTGGAGGATTTCTTGGTCTGCTCACCAGTCTACCTCAAAAAATCAGCCCAGAGTAAATGTGTGCCCTGGGCCAAGTATTGAACATGTATTTTGAAGGAATAGAGTATGTTTTGTTGGGAGCTGAGAAATCACGAGTCATTCCCAGCAGGCCACGCCCTGGATAATTATCTCTGGTTTACTTTTATCAGTCATTTTTTAAATTTAGTTTTCCATCACTAAAAGTGCTGGATAGAATATTCCGAACTGTGAAAATTTACCATTAAGAACTGCAGCTATTATTCCTACTTCTGAATGATCAATCTTCATGATAAATGCTAGTTGTATAGTTGACTGTTCTGTGCTTTTAGACTCCGCCGTTATTGATGAAATTTATGAATCATAATAATAATTGATATGTAAATTGGCCTTTTATT
This sequence comes from Phyllomedusa bahiana, assembly GCA_025379985.1. NCBI lineage: Eukaryota > Metazoa > Chordata > Amphibia > Anura > Hylidae > Phyllomedusa > Phyllomedusa bahiana. Next base: position 37,957 of record JAODAL010011946.1, read on the forward strand.
GTTCTAACCTTGCATAGAATGTTTTCCTCTGGAAACCTAACATTTCTGACAAAATAAAAATATTACAGTAGTAGTTTTACAAAGAATTCACAAACTTAGTAACCAAAAGAATGTGGCTTAAGGGTTTAAAGACAAAGAAACTATCCAGGGTGTTGAACTGAAAGGTGGAAGCATGAATACTTTAGAAAAATGCATGGTTAAGTAGAGGAGATACTGTATTGCAAAAAGGAAACAATAGAAAAAGTCCAGCTCACTAATACTTCTAGGGAAGAGCGTGAAAAATGCGTATGAGATGTGGATTCAAAGGTGGAGAAACATCCAGCTTCCCATAAAAACTTAGCGATGACAACCTTACTCATAGCATAATGAATCACAGATCATTATATGATTGATTGTTACAGATAATGGTGTTATTGCCTAAAATGTTTGCACTCCTGTTTTTAACTTGTATTTTTAATAAATGTCAAGTTTTTATGGGAAGCTGGATGCTTCTACATTTTAAAGTGTGGTATTGTTCTACTTTTTACATTTGGCACCTGTGGCAGAGTGACCTCAGATAGTCGCATGTTTCTGCCACTAGAGGGTGTGCAGCTGGAGACCTGCTGCAGATGCGCCACCAAAGGACCTGGTCTCGGTGGAGAAAAGTCACCTATGTTGCGTCCGTTATTATATAATACTGACACAGTAACGGCTAGAGTAGCTGCTAGGTGGCTATGTATGGGGTGGCTTTTTTTGAGACAGCTATAGTGTTGAGTGGGTGGCTGTTCCCGCATTCCAGGACAGGGTTTTGGTAGGTCTCTGGAGACCTATTGAAGGTCTGCTACTGCAGGTGATCTGGGGGTATGGTCTGCTAGCTGGCATTGCAGCAGAGGTGCTGGAGAGAGGATTTTGTCCCCAGACACTTAAGAAATGCTGACAGTAAAGATTGTGGTTTTGGGGAGGTGCTGTGCAGTAGGCACAGAACCCTGGTAGTTGAGGGCTAAACTCGTGTATGTTTAGTTAGTGACCAGACGGCCGAGGTTTTGTTTTGATGCTGTTTATAATCCTGTAATGCCTGTGCCTCAATAAAGCTGGCTGAGGCCAGTGTTAACCCCTTCACGACCTTAGACGTATGCATACGACCAGGTCGTTTGGGGGTTCACGCACCTGGACGTATGCATACGTCCTGAGGATCGCGCGAACTCTAAAGCAGAGTTTGCGCGATTGGTGCGGGGTGTCAGCTGTAATATACAGCTGACATCCTGCAGCGTCGGCCCCGACCCTCGATCGCTCCGGCGGGGGTGGGGGGTGGGAGGCGTTTAACCCCTTAAATAACTAAGGAAGACGCAGGAGGAGATCGCTCCTCCTGCGTTTCTGTCGGCGACAGCAGCTGCACGATCCATGCAGCTCCTGCCTTCTGACAGACAGCACGGAAGGCAAAGAATGCCTTCCGGGTTGTCTGTGACGTCATGATGCCCGGCCGTGCCCTGTGGGCATGGCCCAGCATCGTGACTGACAGTTACCATAGGAACCAGTGCACAGCCACAAGCTGTAAATTGATTCCTATTGAATGAGAGATCTAAAGATCTCTCATTCAAATCCCCTATGGGGAAAAGTAAAAAGAAAACACATCCACCGCCCTTTTTCCCTTTACAAACGCCAATCGCCCCCAAAAAGACCAAAAATAAATAAAGTACCCATATTTGGTATCGTCGCGTGCGTAACGACCTGCCCTATAAATCTTTCATGTTAATTTACCCGTACGGTGAATGCCGTAAAAAAACAAAACAAAACAAAAATCACAGAATTAAGATTTTTGTTCATCCCGCAGCACATAAAATGGAATTAAAGTGATCAAAACTCCTATAAACACCAAAGTTGTACCAATTGAAACTTCAGTTCCCGCAAAAAAAAAGTCCTTACACACAGCTCTGTATACGGAAAAATAAAAAAAGTTATGGCTCTCAGAAGACAGTGATGCATAAATATTCTTTTACACACTAAAAACACTTTTTTTTTTTCAAGTGCTTTAACATAAAAAAACTATATAAATTGGGTATCGCCGTAATCGTATCGACCCTGAGAGTAAAGCTAACTTATTACAGATACTGCACGGTGAACGCTGATAAAAATAAAAAAAACACTACTAGGATTGCAGTATTTTCTTCACTCTACCTTCCAAAAAATGGATTTAAAACAGATCAAAAAGTCTTGTCCCTCTAAAAATGATACCAATAAAAACGTCAACTCATCCCGCAAAAAACAAGCCTGTACACAGCTCCATAAACAGAAAAATAAAAAAGTTATGGCTCTCAGACTATGGCAATGCAAAAATGTTTTTCCTGTTTGAATAAAAGTGTTTTTAATTGTATAAAAGCAGTAAAAAATAAAAAAAATATACAAATTGGGTATTGCTGTAATCGTATCGACCTGCTGAGTAAAGCTAACATGTCATATCTAATGCGGAGTGACCACTATAAAAAATAAAAATAAAAAACACTACCAGGATTGCTGTATTTTGTTCAAAACGCCTCACAAAAACCTTAATAAAAAGTGAACAAAGTGTTGTATGCACCCCATAATGGTACCAATAAAAGCATCAATTCACCCCGCAAAAAACAAGGCCCTACACAGCTCTGCACACAGCAAAATATAAAAGTTATGACTGTCAGAATAGGACAACATAAAAACGCAATTTTTTATAGACCTATTTCTATTGTGTAAAAGTAATAAAACATAAAAAACTATATAAAATTTATACCATTGCAATTGTACCGACCCCCATAGTAAAGTTATCACATCATTTACACTGCACGGCGAACGCTGTAAAATTGAAGCCCAAAAAACAATGGTGGAACTGCGTTTCCCCCCCCATTTTCATGGCCCAATGCTAAAAAAAAGATGGAACACCTGTGTGCCCAAAATGCACAATACACCCCTATATGAGATCCATGAGGGGTGTTGAATCTAAAATGGGGCGACTTCTGGAAGGTTTCACCTGTTCTGGTTCTTTGGTGGCTTTGCAAATGCGACATGGCCCCACCAAAATCTGCGTTCCAAAAGCCAAATAGCGCTCCCTCCCTTGTACGCCCTGCCATGCGCCCAAACAGCAGTTTACACCCACATGTAAGGTATTGCCGAACTTGGAAGAAATTGCTTAACAAAGTTTTGGGGTTCTTTTTTCCAGGATTCCTTGTAAATATGAAACATTTTAAGCTAAAATTGCAGATTATTGGAAAAAATTTTTTTTTAATTTTCACAGCCTAATGCTAAAAAAAAAATTTGTGAATCACCTGTGGGGTCGATATACTCACTACACACCTGTATATACCTTAAGGGGTGTAGTTTTCCAATATGGGGTCTTTTTAGGGGTGTTTATTAAGATTTAGCACCTCAGGGCGTCCTCAAACTTGAAATGGCACCTAAATAAAATTGCATTGAAAATGAGACCCCAGAGTCCAGTAGGTGCTCCTCCTATTCTGGGGCTTATGGTTGAGCCAAATAATGCACTAGGGCCACATATGGGATATTTCTAAAAACGGCAGACCTGGGGGAAATGATATTACATTGCATTTACCTAGTCACATTTACTGTATTCCAGTGAATAATGGATAAATATTGAAAATCTGCAAAAATAGTGAAATTTTTAAATTTCACCTCCACTTTGCTTTAATTTCTGTGAAATACCTAAAGGGTTAACAAACTTCCTAAACACTGTTGTAAATACTTTAAGGGGTCTAGTTTCTTAGAAGGCATCATTTATGGGGGTATCTAACATACAGGCCCCTCAAAGCCACATCAGAACTGGAATGGTCCCTAAAAAAATGTATATTGCAAATTTTCTTGAAAATGTGAGAAATTACTACTAAATTTCTAAGCCCTCTAATGTCATAAAAAAAGGACATTTAAAAAATTATGCCAACCTATAATAGACATATGGTAGATGCTAGTTATAAACTATTTTGTGGTGAATAATTATCTGTCTTGCACGCAGACATTTTGGAAGTTTCAAAATCACAAATTTTTAAAAATTTTCATAAAATTTTGATATTTTTCACAAAAAAACAAGGATTGTATGGATAAAATTTTCTTACTAACTTAAAGCACAATGTGTCACGAGAAAACAATCTCTGAATCACATGGATAGGTAAAAGTGTCAAAAAGTTATTCTCACATAAAGTGACACATGCCAGATTTCAAAAACAGGGCTGTGTCAGGAAGGCCAAAACTGGCTGGGTCCTTAAGGGGTTAAACCGAAGCCCTGTGTCCAAGTGCCATTCCACTTGCCAAAGCGGCGATCTGTGAGCTAAGAAACCCCCGGAACGTGCCAAGACGGCGTCCCAGCGTGAGTGCGACGCTACACACCTTATAAGTATTTAATTAGCACACATTTGTTGTTACATCTTCACCTTATCCAAATGTTAACAAAATCAAACATTCTTTCTTCACAAACCAATTATTCTAAAACCTAGCTTGAGGAAAGACTAGGTTAACTGAAATACCTCATGGTTTATCACTTAAAGGTGAGCTAAGATATGAAACACATAGGACTTGCATGAATACATTAAAACACACCCTAAGTTCCTTACTTACAGTGAGTTGCAAAAGTACTCATACCCCTTGAACTGATAATCATTTTCAAACATTACAGCCACAAGCTTAATCCCTTAACCCACCACGAAGTACTAATACTTAAGGGAATATGGAGCGAGCTCACTTGCTGAGCCCGCTACATATGTGATGGGTGCTGGCTGTTAAATACAGTTGACATCCGCCACTAATAGCAGAGATCAAAGCCGACTCTGATCTCTGCTGTTTAACTGCTTAGATGCCGTGACAATGGCGGCCGCGGTGTCTAAGTTTCTCACTCTGATTGGCATGTCAGGGGTGAAATCACACGGATTTGATCATTTAAGCTGCCGACTGGAATCCTTGTGAAGGCTTCCATTATGCTGCCATGACTGCGATTCCAATACTTTCTGCCATCTTTGTTTAACCTATTACATTGTTTGTGCAGTACAGTGTACTGATGACTGAGCCTCTTAGTGATCAAGTACCTTAGGTGAACTCCATATGACGGTGAGAAGAAGAAATAAATTCTAACCACCCCCCTTTTGCCATTTTACGAATAAAAAAAACAAACAATAAAAAAGTTAGACATGATTTGGTAAAAGTTCGATCGGTAAAAGTCCGATCTATTAAAATATAACATCATTTATCCTGAATGCTGAATACCATTTTTGGCCATTTCACGTCCCCTAAAAATTGAAATAAAAGTGATTAAAAAAAAAAGTTGCATCTATCCCAATAGAAAGTACACATCAGCCCACAAAAATGCACTCTCAGTCCGGTCCATAGGTGGACGTACAAAAAAGTTGTTGGTTGCAAAAAGATGGTGCTGCAGCTTAAATTTAAAGAATAGAAGAAGTTTGGATTTTTTTATGGTACTATAACATAACAGAAACCCTACATATTTGGTATTGCTGCAATTGTATCAGCCTGCAGAATACAGATAACACATCATTAATACTGAAGAATGAATGGCGTAAAAAAAAAAAAAACGCAATCATTGCAGAAGTAAATTTTTTTCACATTTTGCCCCACTTTTTTTTGCATTTTCCCAACATATTCTATGGTACCATGAATGACCCTTAGAAAGTACATCTGGTCTTGTAAAATAAAAACCTTCATGTCTATGTAGGTTAAAATATCGAAAAGTTACGCCTTTTGGAAGGTGGGGAGGAAAAAACTAAGAGCCATATTATTTTTACTGAGGTGGTTTAAGGGGTTAAATTTATTGATATTTTATGTTACAGAGCAACACAAAGAAGCAGGTATTTATGAAGTGCAAAGAAAATGATACTTGCTTTTCCAAATTGTTGCAAATCAAGAAATTGAAAATGTTGTTTGCATATGTTTTCAGCCTCTGTACTTCGATACCCCTAAATAAAATCCAGTGTGACCAATTGCCTTTAGAAGTCACCTAATTATTAATAGAGTACATGTGTATGTAATTTATTTTCAGTATAACTACAACTGTTTTGAGAAGACCTCCGATATTGGTGAACAAACTGCATCATGAAAACCAAGGCACAAACCAGAAAGTTCAGAAATAAAGTTGTGGCAAAGTGTATTGCTGAGTTAGTTTTTTTTTTTTAAATATCCCAAGCTCTGAACATCTAACAGACAACTGTTCAATATATCATCCATAACTGGGAGGAGCATTGCACAACTGCTAACCTACCAAGACATGGCTGTCTAATTGACCTGACAACCCAGGCAAGAAGAGCACTATTTAGTGTCACACGGTTGCTTGCTACCTACCTGGTGTTTGCCATGTGGATTTTCAACTATTAGTCATGTACTCCACAAATCTGGCCTTTATGGAAGAGTGGCAAGAAGAAACAATTTTTTTTCTTTTTATTAGTTTTTCAAATGTAACATAGAGTCAATAACATACAATATAGAAATGGATCAGACATATAAGCCTTTCATTGTCTTGAAGGTATAGGGAAAAATTATAAGCAAAAAGTTTGTTTCCAATACACCGTACAAGAATGTAAACCTGTAAAACATTTTAAACTTTGACACCTCCAACATTGGTTATCTAATGTCCTATAGACCGTAACCAGCTGTCAACACACCCATCCTCCTTCCTGGGTGACCCTTCCCGATCCGCACCCCGACCCCACAATTCCATCCCTCAAGATGTGGCCCTCAAGCCACCAGATTTCTGGATTCTTCAACGTGTTTTCCGGGCACGGATCCAGAGCGCCCCCTTACATATTGCTCCATTCCAATGAATATGACTATAGACTACATTGACCAACATAGTCTAGCCGTGCCGTTTGGTTTCGGCATTTAGAAGCCCATTAGGCCGACATATAGAGAGAAAAATAAAAGGCAAACATATAGAGTAAATATTACCACATATACTGTAACAATAAAATAGAACAATTAAACTGTAACACCATATTGCGTAGGAGAGATACTGCCCCCAGGCCCAATCATGTCTGTCATTTCTGCCATCAGTATCAGGATATACAGTATATCCTGAGAATTAATAGGTAAGCGAGTAAGTACGCGAAGGGGGAAGTTCATATAAGAGGCTATGCAAACGAGAGAGAGCTCTGGGGGAGGAATAAAGCCCAACCCCTAAATCATTGATCTCAGGGTCCAGCTCATGTCAATTTAAGTCTTCCCAAAGTTCCCGAAAGATCAGCCTTCAGGTACCAGCTGGTATACCTGAAAGGGAATATAAGTCGAGCAATCTCCGCATCTGACATAAACCCCGCCATGAACGGTTGCCACTGTGCAAAGAACCTATCAGATTGCGATTCCTTCATACGCTCTACTATTTGCATTTCTAAGGACATATATTTCTTAACATGATTGAGGACCATGTCTAAGGGACTATGTCAGCGTCAATCCATTTTTCCAAGATGCACCGTTTTGCTCCCAACAAGAATACATGCACAAAGCGCGCGCTCGCACCCCCCAGCGGTGGTAGGTCAACACCACCTCTGGCTTGAGGTCTAAACAAATATTTCCCTTTCTTTCCAGGAAGCCTAGCAACTTCTTCCAGAAGTTTTGTATTGCTGCACAATACCACATTCCATGTATTATGTCTGTTTTCGGAGCCGCACATTTAGGACAGGCTATCAATCTACCCGGATTTTTTGGGTGGGAAGGTATATTAAAACCATATACTGCCTTATGAATAAAACTAAAATACGATTCTTTCCACTTCTCTTTAGATATGATTTTGTTAAGTTTGTTCCATCTATCAAGCACTATGTTCTGCATCTCCGAAGAGCGGAACTCCTTCCCCCAATACTTAGAGTAGTCCTCCTTTAGATTGGACCACTGGGTCTCTTAAGATCTTGTATAATGATGATAGGGAATGTTTAATATTGGGGTCTGCAATGAGGCTGTCTAGTATCGTGTCGGTAAAGACCACCCGCAAGTCACGCACTCTAGAGCATATAAATCCCGCGAATGGCCATAAGACAAAAAATGTGAGCGTGGAATATTGTGCAACTGGCTAAAATTTTGAAAGTTCAAGATCCGACCCATGCCAGAGTCACAGAGCTGCTGAATCGTCAGAGCACCTTTTTCGATCCAAATTTGAAACTGCTTATTTGTTAGGCTTTGGGGAAACTCAGGATGTCCCTGTAGAGGCATATATTTACTTATGGACCAGGGGAGCTTCCATATTTTTCTGATCGATTTCCAGGAAGCTATGGTATCCCTAAATAACAGATTACTCCTGATATAGGGTGGGATGTGAGCAAGCTTAGGGCCGCCAGTGACCATGGGTTTGTGTATGAAGCCTCTAAAGCGGTATTTGAGTAGAATTCCCTACCCCGAATCCAGTCGAGACAGTGCCTCGCCAAACAAACCAAGTTATAGGAGCGCACGTCCAGGAAGTTGAGCCCTCCTAGGTATTTCGGAAGCTGCAACTTATGGAGAGCTATCCTAGGTCTTTTAGAGGACCAAATAAATTTAATGAAGGCTGAGTTTAAATTGTTTACGTCTTTGTGTTTTAGTGAAAGGGGAATGATCTGCAGGAGGTAGAGCAGTTTTGGGAAGCCTATCATGCAAAAAGTGATAAAGGTAGTCGTGACCATCTCTCTAAGTCCTTTTTTATCCTTTGTATCTGTGGTGGGAAATTTAAACGGTAAATAGATTCTGGGGTGCACCCTATTTTTATCCCTAAGTATGTGATATACTCTTTAGCTATTTTTACCATCCCCCAAAGACCTCCCCCTATATCAGTCCCTGATTTCTTTCCTATGTACAATAATTCGGATTTTGATTCAATTATTTTAAAGCCTGAACAAGCCAAGAAGGCCCGAAGTTGTTGCAGCAAATTTTTCATATCCCTTGTAGGGTTTGCCATATAGAATATTACATCATCAGCAAACATAGAAATTTTTAATTCTCTCACCCCCCACTAGAATGCCTTCAAAGATGGGATTAGAAAGTATGAATTGGGCAAAGGGCTCCACTGCCAGATTAAAGAGGAGCGGCGAGAGCGGACATCCCTGCCTTGTCCCTTGCTGAAGAGTAAAGCTTTGGGATAGAAACCCTGGGATGCACACCCTCGCTTGAGGTTTGGTGTAAAGCACTGACCGGTTCTAAAAGGTCCTTTCAGATTTATTTTATCTAGAACTAACTTTAGCCATCCCCAATCTACCGAATCGAAGGCCTTTTCCGTGTCTACTGTAAATAAAGCTGCTCCCGAATATTTACTTTTGTGTTCCGGGGCCGAGTGCAAGGTTAACATACCCTTTCTGATGTTGGTTACAGCCGACCTGTGCCTTTTAAGCTCGACTTGCTTTGGACCGATGAGCTTCGGTATAACCTGGGCCAATCTGTCCGCTAGGATTTTAGCTAGCTGCTTTAGATCAACGTTTATAAGGGAAATCAGTCTGTAAGAGCTTGGAGATGTCGGATCTCTACCCTGTTTGTGTATTACCTTAATATGCGCTGTATTTACCCCTTCTGGAATTGGCTTACCCTGTAAATATTGGTTATAGAGGTCGGTCAGGGGCTGAGAGATTTGTGATTTTAATATTTTAAAAAATTCGCCTGAAAAGCCATCTGGCCCCGGGGCCTTGCCTGACTTAAGTTCAGAGATTGCCCTCTCTAGTTCTACTTGAGAGATCGGGGAGCCCAAATCTTGACATTCTTCCTCCGAAAGATCCGGGAGCTGTATGTTTCCTAGCCATTTACCCGAATGATCATCCCTCAGTTGCTCATCTGCATATAATTTCTGATAAAAGTTTCGGAATATTTCCGATATTTCCCTGCCCGAGTTGTGTAGTATCCCATCTGACCCTTTCAGCATTGGAATTATCGATTTGGGGGCATTTCCTTTCGCTAGCTTGGCCAAAAGTCGCCCCGCTTTGTTTCCATATTTGAACAAAATCGCCTCAGACTTCAATTGCCTAAGTGCCTCTCTCTTCTCAAGCTAAGTTTCATAAGAGCTTTTGGCTCCCCCCACTTTGACTTGGTTTCCTTTGATGGATGCAGTAGGAATGCTCAATATGTTTGGCGTAGGAGATCACTATGGATCTTTATTTTGTCTGCTATTTTACGTCTGAGACCTGCTACATACGAAATTAATCTCCCCCTAAGGACCGCTTTACCCGCCTCCCAGAAAATTTGAGTGGAGCAGACAGAGTCCTCATTATTTGCCCGATACTCTAGCCACCAGCCTCTTGGCATCGTCTGGAATTCCTCATCTTGAGCCATGTAACTAGGGAACCGCCAAATGAGATCCATTCCTTTAGGATTAGTTTCTTGTAATTCTAAAGTAATTGGGGAGTGATCAGAAATTATCATGTCATTAATGTCGATCCTGTCCACTCTAGCTAGAAAGTCTGATGGGAGGAAAATGTGGTCTATACGTGACCAGGTATGATGGGGATGTGAATAATGCGTGAATTCCCTATCTTCTGGGTGTAAGACTCTCCATGTATCTATCAACCCCAGGTGTTCTACAAATTTCGCCAGGGGTGTAGGATGCTCAGAGCCTCTTGTCCCCACTCTTTTCCTATCCTCTCGTGTGGACATTACCATGTTCAAGTCCCGCCCCCACTCCCCTTGTTTGGAAGTACCTCCTGATGGATCTCTTGTTCTAAGGAGCTTAAAAATTTAGCTTGACCCATATTTGGCCCATAAACACTGTATATAGATAAATCCTCACTTCCCGTGTGGAGGTGAACCCACGCCCATCGTCCCTCCGCGTCCGTTTTGACAATATTTCCTGGCAAGTTTTTGTGTACGAGGATCAGAACTCCTGCCTTACCATTGACCGCTGATGATCCCACCACTTCCCCCACCCACAGCCTCTTCATCATATGGAAATCTTCTACTAGGTGCGTCTGCTGGAGCAACGCCACATCCGCTTTCAAGCTCTTCAAGTGGCGCAGCACCATGAGCCTTTTACTTGGTGACTTTAGCCCCTTCACGTTCCATGTAACTATTTGTGTGAAAGATAAGCACTTACATTGATGGTCTTGGAAAGTGGGAGCCCTCTCTCCTGCAGGATTACAACTGTGAAAACAACTGCATACAAACAACAAACATAGACAATAACAAAGCATCCAATAGCACGAAGAGTGAGTACCAAACCTCCTCCCAACATGCTTGCTTGGTAAAGGACTTCACTTTTTTCTGTGGTAGAGCAAAGTGTGCAGATCATACACTCCACTTAATCTCCCTCCTTCTTCTCCCAACCCCTCTCCCCCCCAGAGACAAAAAAAAACCACGGGGCTGCTTACCTGGAGGCTCAGAATGCCCAAAGTTACCCCAGACTCTATTTTCACCACCCCCTCCCAAAATCTCCTCAAGTCAAGAAGCAACGATATTTCTAAGGATACTACTCATCAACATAGAAGATGTCCATCTATTATTCCAAGCTTGAAAGCTTGAAAACTCAGCTACTCAAAGTTTATCCATTCTGTCCGGCAAAACTTTTCAGGTTTCTTCTGAGGAGGAAAGTCTTTGGCTTGACATAAGCTTTTCCGGGAATTTTGCTGTCTCCACTTTGCCCTGTACGTCCGCTGAAAACTGTACCCGTGGAACCTCTTGGGTCTCCGACTTTCTTGGTGGGGCCCTCCTCTCCGGAACTGAACTAGAGCTCCTTCGCAGAAAAGCCTTTGCCTCATCCGGGGTATGAAACGTGGTAATATTTCCATTGCTATGAAAGACTTTCAAGATGGCTGGCTATAGGAGGGCAAATTTCACCTTGGTTTGAAACAACTCTGCACAAATACTTGCGAAAGCTCTTCTTCTTCTGAGAACTTCGGCCGAGAAATCCTCAAAAAGCAAGATTCTGGAGCCTCTGATTTGCAGTCTGGAGTTGTTACTCTTGTATGCTCTGAGGATAGCCGCCTTGTCTGCAAAATTTAGAAACTTCATGATTGGTCTCGTCCTTTCTTGTAACGCTCGGGGCATGTTTGGGTCAGTGGTGGAGTAGGTTATTTTGTCCGGCCCTACTCTATGCGCTCGCTTGACTTTGCACTGTTGTGGTAGGTTCAAGGCATTCGGAAGTTCAGTTTCACAGAGTGTCACCAATTCTTTCTGAGGGATAGACTCTGGTAGTCCCACCAGCCTAAGATTACTATGCCTTGATCGATTTTCAAGGTCTTCGACCTTATTCCAGAGACGTTTATTTTCATAGATGAGGTCTTGTATTTTGGCATGATGGCTGCCAGATACGTCCTCGAGGGCCTGGACTCTGTGCTCTGCCTCGTCCAGATGCTTGGTATGCAGTTGAAATTCTGCCTGTATTTGCTTAAGCGTGGAGGATATCAGGTTGGTCAGTGTTTCTTGAATGTCCGGCGCAAGCTCTCGAGCTACCTCCACCGCTAATAACTTTCTCTCAAGGATACGCTCGTCTGGGGTTCCCTCAAGTTCAATTGTTTTGTCGTCTTGACATGGGCTTGTCGGCTGTTTAGGGGATGATGAGCGAGGCATGGGGGTAGATTCAGGCACATGTTTTGATTGCGACTGTGTTGACAAGCTCCCCTCCATTGTTGACTTTGTAACTTTCCTCATTTTCTGAAAATATTTCTCCATGTGGCGATTCACAGAGTGGTAGACTGCTTTGTCTGAGGTGACTTTCTAGCATTCTAGAATAAATTTGTTGTCAGCTCAGAAATGGGTTGAAGCTGCTTGCAGTTTCTGTTCCTGCCAGTAAATGCCGCTAGAAGATTTTGCATAGGCAGCTCATCTGGATCTCAGCATCAGTTCTCACAGTGCGGGACTGCTATGTTATATCAGCATGGAATATTTCAAAGCTGTGTTACGATCTGCTCCACAATTGGGAGAGTATAGCACTTTATCTTTTAACAGGGCTAGTCCTCCTTTGAAATTTTTGAGAAAAGTTCAGATTAAATGCCCAGGGCTGATACTATAGGAGAGCTACTCAGATGGTGTGTGATCCCCTTCAGTGGAGTGGGCCCTAAATGGCCGCCCGGCAGGGTGACTTGGCGCCAAAATTCCCGCCAAACACACAGGTTTCACTTAATTGAAAGTCCTCTTGGCCCCAATGTTGACACAGCCCTCTCCTCTCACCTTCTGGTTGTCAGGTGGCCTTTCGGTAAAAGTTCGGGCAGGCTGTAGCAGCCGGATCCCTGAGCTTGCCGTTTACAGGAGCCTGCGCGTCCCACTGCTGCCGCCTCCTCCTAACTGTGCGGGCGCACTGTCAGCTATGGAGTCCCTCTGCTTGCGGCTGTTAGACGCGGCTGCCGTCCCACCTCTGTACCTCTGGTAATGCGATCACTTCACCCGCAACTCCGTCTCTCCGATACCCCTCTCTTCCCTGGGCCTCTCGGTTTATTGGGGGACACCTGTGTCGGGTTTATTGGCCAGTCTCCGGGGGTGAGCGGACGGGAGCTCGCGATCACCGCTCACTCCATCACAGCACCGGAACCGGACGGCGACGAAACAATTTTTAACCCCTGTGCGTTGCAGCCTATTTTTTTTGTCATGTTCGTTTATCCCTCCCTGCCTTCCCAGAGCAACAACTTTTTTTATTTTTCATCTACATGGAGATATGAGGTTGCTAGTATTATAATTGCATATAGATAACGCTATATAAAGGATGCCCTTGTACAGTTATGTATGGTGCATCATGCTGGCTTACAATCTATGACGCCTATACTATTCGATTGGGTGGGCAGCCCAGCACATTTCAGGTGTCCAACAAAAAAATACTGACACCCTCTGCTCCCCAGTATTTTGGGCAAAAATAAGGGCTTAAAAGCAAGCTGTAAGAAGTCCCGTTGGCAATTCGCAAAAAGCTATGCAGGGTACACACCAAGCATGTGGAAGAAGGCATTCTGGTCCGATGAGACCAAAATTGAACTTTTTGGCCTAAATGCCAAATGCCATGTGTGGAGGAAAGCCAACACCGCATACCACCTTGAACACACAATCCCCACCATGAAGCTTGATGAGGGCAGCATCATGCTGTGGAGATGCTTTGCTTCAGCATGGACTGCTGCTCAGAGTTGATGGCATTTTATGTGTTGAATTGGCCCAGTCAGAGTCCAGACCTAAATCCCATTGAGAATTTGTGGCATGACTTGAAAATTGCTGTTTACAAACATTTGCCAACCAGTCTGACTGAGCTACAGCTATTTCCCAAAGAAAAATGGGCAAAAATTCAAGCCTCTAGATGTTCAAATCTGATAGAGACATACCCCAACAGACTGCAGCTGTCATTGCAGCTAAAGGTGGTCCTACAAAGTATTGGCTCAGGGGCTGAATACATATACACCGCACACGTTTCACTTTTTTTTAATTTGCATAAAATTTGGAAAAGAACATATTTTCTTTACACTTCAGATACTGCTTTGTGTTGCTCTATCACATAAAATATAAATAAAATACATTTAGGCCATGTCCACACGGCTTATTTGGGCGCGGATTGGAGCCGTACGGCGCGCCGTATTTGCGCTTCAGTACGGCTCCAAGCCATCCCAGTAACTACGGTAATCCACAGTTCTCATAGAGAACTATGGATTCCGTCTCTCCTCCCCGCTCGGCGAATCCGCCGTGGGGGGAGAAAGTGACATGTCAATTATTTACGGCGCGTACGCGCTGTAGATGATAGTCTATGGGGCCAGCGAGCTGCCAGGCCCCCGCCCTCGCCCCGCTGCACGGCTGCCGGCGTAATTGCGGGGTTAATTCCGTCCCCGCAATTACTCCGGCAATAAGCCGTGTGAACCGGGCCTTAAGATTGTGGCTATAACGTTAAAGAATGAGGAACAGTTCAGTTGGTATTAATATTTTGCAATCCATTGTATATAAAAAGAATGTGATATGTGATATTTGGCTTTTAGTTAAAATTTCAGGATAAACAAAACATTTCTTGAAATTTTTTTACATGAATTAAATGAGACCATCTCTCAACGTGTCCAACTGTTCAGTGTTTCAGTACTTTTTGCATAACTTGCTGATCTCTAAGGGTATGTTCACACAACGTATTTGTGAGACGTAATTCGGCACGTAATTGCGCTGCAATCCACTTGAATTATGCTCCACAAATAAAGTAATTCATAGCTCTGACGTTTTTACCGACGTACAATACGCACCGGGGAAAAGAATTAACATGCCACTGACAGTGAAAGTCAATGGAAGCTGGCGGTCAGTGCTTTAGAAGTACGTGCTAGCCAGCGCATACTTCTAAAACACCCATCATATTGCGGTGTGTCCAGTATATGCCGCAATACGCTGTGTGATCATATCCTTACAAGGAGCTTAAAGGGAACCTGTCACATAGGTTATGCCCTCCTTGCTAAGGACAGCAAAAGCTAGTGACAGACCTGCTGTTTCCAGTGCTGTGTCCCTTATTCTGTAAAATGCAGCAGTTTTAGAGCATTTACCCCTCAAATCTTATTCATGAGCTGGTGTTAGCCCCACCCACCAAAGGCTAGCCCCGCCCACTAGCAGTTATTTACATGTTTCTACCTATTCAAAGTAATAGGTTAATCAGTTGAGGTAGGCGGGGCTAGCCTCAGATGGGCGGGTTTGAAAAAAACTGACTCTTTGAATTACTCTTCTGGCTGAAAACTGCAGATTTGATCATTAAATACACAAAAACTACAGCATCTTACAGAATAAGGGACACAGCGCTGGAAACAGCAGGTCTGACACTAGCTTGTTCTGCCCTCAGCAAGGGGGGCATAATCTATGTTACAGGTTCTCTTTAATGACAAAACTCACAACAGGTGTTTGATCCCTAATTTCCCCAATAAAGAGAATAAGTTTGAATTGTGATTTAAATAGTTCTCCTCATCTTGCTGATCACATCTTGACATGCTGAGACCAAGAAAACACCTTATAATTGATGAACAGTACTTAGCCATTTTACGACTGCAAGCAGTACACAGTCAGATATAAGTGACCACTGAGCTTAGAGTGTCACAAAGTGTCATCAGCAGATTGCAACAGAGATACAGAGAGACTGGAAGAGTCACAGGCAAATAAGTATATATACTTTGGCTACATCATACACTGATGACTGCTTCATGGTAAAGACAGGGCCGTCTCTCCCATTGGGCTAGGTAGGCCACTGCCAGGAGTCAGTGTAAGCACAGGCATGTCGCCTGTCACTTAAAAACAGCAGAGAGGCTGCTGTGTCTTTGCTTTAATTCCTGTCCTGCCTGCACAGCAGTCACTCAGGCGCTGATATGAGAGCAGGTCTGCTCCCCCCCTCCTGTCCGTCTCCTCCCCCCGCTGGGAAGTGTAAACTCAATCTTCTTGATGCTCCTCCTGCTCCCCCTCAGGACGTCTCCCTGCCCCTCACCTCCCGGCTGTGTCTGGTCACCTCGCTGTGGCCACAGTCACGGACTTCAAACTGCAACAGAGTCCTCTGGGACCCGGCTCAGCACAGCAGAAGAAAAATGACGTTAATCCATTAAGCCGCTGGTCCCTGAAAACACCTTAAAGGGGTTGTCTCATTACATGAATTGCTTTTTATGTTAAAGATCTTGCAAAAACAAGTCACTTTGTAATCTGTGTCCATTAACCGTGTCCGACCTATTCCTCGATATCCCCTCTTGTATGGGCTGCATCAGCTCCTCAGGTTGCTGTAGCTACAGACCTGTGTGATCTCTCCTGATAGGCTGCCAGTGCTGGTCACTATAGCTACAGACCTGTTCAATCCCTCCTGATAGGCTGCCAGAACTGGTTGCTATAGCTA
Source organism: Phyllomedusa bahiana (assembly GCA_025379985.1). NCBI lineage: Eukaryota > Metazoa > Chordata > Amphibia > Anura > Hylidae > Phyllomedusa > Phyllomedusa bahiana. The sequence goes on from JAODAL010011946.1 coordinate 54,659, forward strand.
CAGACCTGTTTTATCTCTCCTCCTCATAGGCTGCTAGCACTGGTTGCTATAGCTACAGACCTGTTTGATCTCTCCTGATAGGCTGCCAGCACTGGTTGCCATAGCTGCAGTCCTGTTCTATCTCTCCTGATAGGCTGCCAGCACTGGTTGCTAAGGCTACAGACCTGGCTTCTACTGCAGCCTAGTGGAAGCCAGTAAACACGCGTCTGAAATCAAAGTGAAGCCAAGAAAACAGGACTGAGGTGAGATGAATCAATGTAGTGAGACAACCTCTTTAATGATACAACTACATTTTATATTTTTGCCTCCCTGCATTTCAACAGTCACAACTTTTGTTTTTTCTATAGCGCAGTTGTATGAGGAATTGTTTTATGCGGGAGAAATTGTATTTTTGGGTGAGTAGTTTACATATAAATTACCGCATAATTTTTTAAAAACAAATCTTTGCAGAGTGAACATAAAAGTGATTTTGCATTTTTTTTTTTTTTTTTTTATACCATTTCACAATAAATAACCTGTTAATTCTACATGTTATTATGGTCATGTGGATACCGAATAGGGTTTGGTTTTTTTGTGTGTAATATATGCACAATAATTTTTTAATAAAAAAAAAATATTTTTATTTTTTTCTACAATTTGTTTTGTAGCTTTTTTTTTATTCCCATTGAGGGATAATTATTTTACACTTTTTCTTTTTTTTATACACTTCATAATGTTTTAGCACACTCCTGTATGCAAATACATTATACTTCTGTATGATAATACATTACACTATGTATCAGTATGAAATAGGCTGTTGTTGGAGTAACACCCAGTGCGCCCTGACCGCAGGCTTACAGACAGCACTGGAGCTTCTCTAGGTCCCCAGGGCTGACTGCATAGATATCCCTCAGGCTCCATCGGGTCACCAGGAGTCCCGGTGACCCAATGGAGCCCAGGAATACCCTTTTATTATGCTGCAGTCATGGACCTCAGAAATCAAAGGGTTAAATGGTGAGGATCAGAGGCTTCATCTGTTCCCTGCCATTCATAGAGACTTCAATAGTTTATCCCTGAATGGATTAAAAAAAAGGAAAAAATATAAAAAAGTGTATAAAAATAAAAATAGTTAAATTGTGCATATATTACATAAAAAAGTACAAATATTTGTATATGTATCCATATGACCGTAATAACCTTTAAAATTAATGTAACGGGCATTTAGTGTAAAATGTGAATGGTATTAAAAAAATCATTTAAAAAAACAAACGCAGAAAAGCACTTTTTTTCTCTTCGTGCTGACATTTTTTTTTAAAGAACTATGCAGTAGTTTAAATGTGAACTCAAACTACTCCCCCCAAAAATACAACTTTTCCTGCATAAAGCAAGTCCTCATACAGCTGCTTCATTGATTTTAGGGGTTAAGCATAATGGGCCTTATTTATCAAAATGGTCTAATAGTTTATTTTTGTTGCCCATAGCAGCCAATCAGAGCCCATAGCGACTAATCAAGGCTCAGCTTTCATATTATTTACTGCTCTGAAAAATTAAAAGCTAAGCTCTGATTGGTCGCTATGATCTCTGATTGGTTGCTATGTGCAACAGAAACAGTCATATTATTAGATCGTATTGATAAATGTTGGTTGGGGGCCCAGTAAACAGCTCTGCCCAGGGGCCCATAATGCTGTTAAGACGGCCCTGGGTAAAGAGTGCCCTGTGGAACCAGATGATGATACAACACAGGCACATTTAAGGGAGGTGAGAGACAACCAAGTGTCACGTCAGACCACTCGTAACCGTTTACATCAGCATGGTCTAAGCTCAGTGGCCACTTTCGTCTGAGAGCATCCTGCTTGAAGCCTCACAATGACAAGGTACTGTTGATCAATTGTAAGGTGTTGTCTTGCTTTCAAATTGTCAAAATGTGAACAACATAATGAGGACTGTTTAAGACCCAATGCAAATTGATCCCGTAAATTTATTGGGTGATGCAGGGATTAAATAACTGTTGGGAATTTTGCCATTAAGCTCCATGTTAGAGATCAGCAAGTTGTGCTTAAACATAGAACAGTTGGACATGTGCATTCTAAAAGTTAAGAGATGGGCTCATTTAGTTAAATTAAAAACATTTCAACCAAAATCGAAATATACATAACTTTTTGTAAATAGTATATGTGATTCTTATTGCTAATATTTGAACAAGGTGAAAAAATAGCTGACCGTATATACTCCAGTATAAGCCGAGTTTTTCAGCACAAAAAATGTGCTGAAAAATCCCTCCTCGGCTTATACTCGAGTCACCGTCGGCACTCGGGCACTGCGATGGCCCGGGCGCTGGCAGGGACTCTTCAGTTATATGCGACTCCTCAGGGAGCGCATATAACTGAAAGCCGAGTCAGCTGACAGTGTCTGGGCGCTGCCATGGCTCGGGCACTGTCAGCGATCTCTTCCCCTGTATGCGACTCCTCCGGAGCACATACTCCGGCTGTCCGGAGTTTCCGGCACAGGCAGCATGTGTCATCCCGCTGCGTGTGCGGCATGATGACATCACCCTGCTTGTGACTGAAGAGGGAGCAGAGCAGCGGGGAGCGAGGTAAGTACCGTACTTGTATTTTTTTTTATTTTATTTAAACAACCCTGCTTAGAACTGCCTATGGGGATATAAATCTACCTATAACCTGCCTATAGGGACATAAACCTGCCTATAACCTACCTATAAGGACATTAACCTGCCTATACCTGCCTATGGGGACATAAACCTGCCTATGGGGACATAAACCTGCCTATGGGGACATAAATCTGCCTATGGGGACATATACCTGCCTATAGGGACATATACCTGCCTTTAACCTGCTTATGAGTACATATACCAGCCGATAACCTGCCCATGGGGGACATATACCTGCCTATGGGGAACATTAAACTGCATATAGAGGACATTAAACTGCCTATACCTGCCTATGGGTGACATTAAACTGCCTATACCTGCCTATGTAATTTTATTGGTATCTATTTTTAGTTCACCAGTAGCCGCTGCATTCTCCACCCTTAGGCTTATACTCGAGTCAATATGTTTTCCCATTTTTTGTGGCAATAGTAGGTGCCTCGGCTTATACTCGAGTATATTCGATATGTTAAAATACATGTATTATTACTCAAGTGCAGAGAGTAAAGCAGTGCTAAAGAGTGACAAGGAAGTCGTAAAGACAGCCCATACATCACATGTGAATGATTTATTATTAGCAAACAGCACTGTGATTCGAGAAGATACTGAATGCCCACACACATATCAGGATCTTATTCTGCTTAGACCCATAGATGCTACAAGACTGAATTTCTATTGAACGTGCATATTGACAAGTAGTCATTGGCACTTCTACCTCAACTCAACACCAAATAGGAATACATAACATTCCGCAAAAAATTAATTTCTCATTTCACTGCCTTCTAGTTTATTAATTATATAAGGATTACTGACTACAAACCCTGTATTGTGTGTGATCACGTTGTACCATAGTTATGAAAAGCAAATGCCAAGTCACTTAGCTGAAATCTGGACAGTGAAGATTTTTTTTACTTTCATACAATTTTATGATTTCATTGAAAAGCAGTAGGCTGTTAGAGGTGTAGAAGTTGCATTTGAATTTAGGGCTCAAAGAGAGTTGTGGTTTTTTTTTTTTTAAGTTTTTGCTGTGTTTTTCCTGCTACTTTTATTACCTTTTTTATTTAACGTTGTGGACAAATGTAGTGTAAGTCAATAGGCAAACAAGGGATGTTAATACACTTTCATTAATGAAAGAAAAACTCACAGTGGTCACTGAAATAACTTAAAATTGAGAAAAGTAATAATACATTTTAAATTTACTGAAATCAACAAATAAAAATCAGGCATAACATCTAAAATTGTGGTTTAAACTGGCCTGGACAAAAATAATGTTGCCCCTACAAAAGATTGAAAAATAGTTTGGCTTCAAAGACACGTTAATCCAATACCAACAATGGATGTATGGGTGCATCCTACTGCCAGTAAAGAGCTATGGAGCGGGCTCACACAGTGATCCCTGCTGTTTAACCTTTTAGACATTTTGGTGATCGCGGAATCGATATGTAAATGAACGATGAAGGATGCTGCACACTGTTCCTCCCTCCGATCACCCCCCCCTCCCTCCAATAAGATATCGCAGAGTGTCTATGGGTTACAATGGCAGCTAGAAGCCCAATGAAGACTTCCATAGTCGCCATGTTAATGTTTCTATTACTGCCTACCTCAGGCAGGAAGCAATAGAACCACCTTCTTGGTAATCCTTTCAGTATTATTTATATAAAATATAATAAAACAATCAAATCACCCACCTTTTTGAAATTTTACAAATAAAAAAAGTTACACATAATTGGTATCACCAACTCTGTAAAAAGTCAGATCTAATAAATATAACATAATTATAAATCCCCAAAAAATCGGAATAAAAAGTGACCAAAAACCCATGTGTATCCCAAAATGGTATCAATAAAAGCTACACTTCATCTCACAAAAAATTAATCCTTGCTTAGGTTTAAAGGTGTAAAAAGAAAAAATTAATTGGTCGTATAAAATGGTGCTGCATTGAAAATTTTAGAAATAGAGAAAGTTTTTGTTTTTTTAAAGTACTAAAGCATAACAAAAATCCTACATATTTGGTTCCACTGGAATCACACCAAACTTCAGAATACAGATAACACATCATTTATACTGAAGAATGAATAACAAAATTCCCGCAAAAATGGTGCAAGTACCTTTTATTCACATTTTATACCACATTTTTTTCAGTTTCCTAGTACATTCTATCGGGGCCGTCATCAGAAATTTCAGAGCCCCCTATAGCTAAAGCATCTGGGCCCCTCTGCCAACCTTGCCCCCGTCAATCCTGCACACTGTCATTTCCATCACTCCACCCCCACTAGTGTTAGACCTGCTGTTTCCATCGCTTTGTCCCTTATTCTGTAAGATGCTGTAGTTTTAGAGTATATAATTCTCAAATCTGGCAGTTTTGAGGCAGAAAAGAGTCCAGCTTATTCATGCGCAGGTGTTAGTCCCACCCACCAAAGGCTAGTCCCGCCAATATACTTCCAATACCCTTGATACAATGGATGCAGAATATAAGTTATTTCTGTATTAAAAAGGGCCAGTTTTTTTTTTTTTTTTGATAAATAAATCTAGTTTTGTGCTTGCCAAAGGCAAAGGTCCCAACCTTTGGTATTATCGCACACCTGCAGATACAGATGGCACATTATTCGTTCTTTTTTTTTCTAAACACCAATATGATGATAATTATAATAAGTAAAATTAAGGTCATGATTAAACATGAGCTTGTGTGAAAATTCAAAATAATTATATCTCATTAGTTTCATTAAAAACTCAAATGCATTTGACACAATTCCTCATGGAATATCTTTAATTTATTTTAAGAGTTTGTTTACCCATAATTTCTTGTGAAATATGCAGTGCAATGTAAAAGAAAAATGACTGGCAAACAGTGCCTTGAAAATTAATTTGGTCAGCGTGACCCTTGAGATTGAAGAGGTCCTTTTTATGTTCTGTATAACTGCATATTAAGAAACTTTAGACAATGTAGTGTTTGTGAAATGTGTGACCTGTAATGAAAGCCAAGTTCTTTGCCTTGGTACCTACCATATAGCACTATATGCCTTTTACTAATATGTTTTTTGGGTAAAATAGGAAAGGGGGAAAAAACTACCTTTGTTTCTTTAGCTTATATACAGTCACATTACCACGACCACTTCCTACATGGCTAGAAGTGTCTGACAGTGGTTAGAAGAGCATCTCCAAGACTTGAACCCAACTACGAATTTCCATTGGCACGTTCGCTCTATATGTCCTCACCAATGCTCCCTCTAGCAGTTGTGGGATAGACTGCAGTCAACATGGCTCCAGATACCTGTGACAACCTACAATAAACTTGCTCAGTCACTCCCAGCCCGTCGAGCTGCTGTCTATGCTGCACACAGTGGTTACTCTGGATATTAGCTGGTGGCGGTCATAATAATGTGTTTCAACTGTGTATATCTTGGTAAGTTTTTCCTTCTGTGTTACAGGTCATAGCCTCACTGTACACATTTACACATACATTAGACACCTGGTTCATCCATGAAAAACATAGTAGAATTAAAAAAAACAAGTGTATTGAACATAGAAGGGCCATTTATGATCGGATGTCACCTTTGGACCCTTGAGGAAGATGCGGTTGGTGAAAATATGCATAATATATGTATGTAATAAGTCTTCTGACACAGTGTACAGCAACAAGTAACTTGTTGATTAAGTTTTAAATACAGTTGTGTGCAAAATAATAGCAGTCTAACATCAGTAATGTTTACAGTTTTTGTCTGAAAACATAATAGGACACGGTCAATAATTCATGAGTAGATGTAGCTTTGTAATGGGCAACCAATAGAATCAACAGTCATGACATGCATGTTGCTAATTTGGTTTAACTGACTCTTTTAATCAAAGGGGGTTGTTCAAATAAATAGCAGTGTGGACTTTGATTAGTCAGGTCATTGGTATTGTGAAGAAACAGGTGTCAATTATGACCCCTATTTAATGAAGGTGGGAAGCCAATGTTGTACCTGCTGGTTTTAGCCCATGCTCAAGTGAGTACAATGGGTCGTTCTAGACATTTTACCAAAGGAGAAAGAACTTTTTGGTTGGTTGGAGAGGGCAAAACATATCAAGAAGTGCAGAAAATAATAGGTTGCTCAGTTAAAAAGATCACCAATGCTTTAAAATGGCATATAAAACCAGAAGCGTGGTAGGAAAAGGAAAACTGTAATCCAAATAAATCATAGAATTTCAAGAAGCATCCAATGATGAACTAAAAGGAGATCAAAGAAGATCTTAATAGATTGTAAGCTCTTGCGAGCAGGGCCCTCACACCTTGTGTCTCATCTGTAAGTACTTTTAATGTGTAATGTCTGTACGTTTACTCTCCAAATTATAAAGTGCTGCGGAATATGGTGGCGCTATATAAATAAAGATTATTATTATTATTATTATTATCTTAGTTACCTGTGAGTATTGCAACAATCAGAAGGTGCCTTCGTAAACCAAACTATTTGCTAGAAACCCTCATAAAGGACCATTGCTGAAAAATATATGTCTTGAAAAGGTTACAGTTTGCCAAAAAAACAGATTGATTGGCCTAAAGAGAAGTGGCCAGATGAGAATACAAATTCATGTTTGTGGCTCAATGTCTCACCAAATCTTCAGACCAAGAACATATCTTAAAGGGGTTCTTCGGGACTATCATTTTATTTGTTATAGTGCTGACAACTGCATTACATAAAACTTTGTAATTTATACTTATTAAAAATTATTTTCCTGTTGCCCTGTCCTCCCTACCTCCTGCAAACCATGTTATGTACATTGATCACATGGCCTCAATTAATGTTTTGTCATCACTCAGTGGGAGTGAAGCCATGCTCAGCTCAGGAACACTCCCCTGTAGTGGGTTTGACCTAAGCAGAGAACGATCTGGCTGCATTTACTCTTTCCAGTCTCTAGTTTGCAAGTGAATAGAAGTAATGTTATTACAGTAATTACAGGGAAGGGAGAACTGTTTGTTTTTATTTGAGTCCTGCTGGCAGAACTTAGTAACGGGAGCAGAGGACCGCAATTCAGAGCTGGGTGATTGTGTACTACTGTCATGAATATATGACTGCAGCACTGTACAGTTTACTCAGTGACTCATAATTCTAAGCTATCATCATTATCATGATATCAAGTAAAGGGTTGGGAGGGATTACAAACTAATGTCAGCATATAGACCCTGGCAGTGATAACTGCTAAGGAATCCTGTTTTCACACTCAACCCCACATAATGAAGTATAGCATTTGCTGCCAGCGAGGCCCCAGGGCATGTTTCCCAAAAACGGTCTCAATTTGTGCTTCTGCTCTATTTGCATTTGCAGGGCTGCTGCTAAAGATGAGAGCTGAAGCAGAAGAGAAGCTAAGGAACACGGTCATTGGCAGGTGCGGGGGCATTTTGCTGGAACTAGCAAAGAGCAGTAACATTGCTTCCCCTTTTAGGACCCCTACCCAAAAGGGTTTTGTGAAGCTTGAGGCACTACTTCAAATGGCATTTCTTGATGAAAGGTGGAGGATAATAGTACCAACTTCTCTCCCTAGGACGATATCTGTTTTGAGTTTATCACAAACCTTCCTTCAATCCAGATGTTGTTCAATCTACTAAAATGCTGTGGATTCAAGGGCGGATGCAGAATGTCCAGAGAAAATTTGCTAATGTGCAGAAGGGGTGCAGACTGGGAATCTGAAGTGAAGGCACCAACTTAAGACAAAAGGTGACATGCAAGATTAATGCGCTTTAATATGTTAAATGGTCCAGTAAAGTGGATATCCTTTTAAAGTTACCAAAATGTATCCCTGATGCAATTTTAGGAAATAAGAATTTATACTTACTAGCACTCCTTAAGCTATATCTGGATCTTGGTCGGTTTTTCAACGGATTCAGTAATTTAAATCCGCCAAAAATCTGACCGTATCCAGCACTGTGTAGCCCTCAATACTTAGGGTTTCCAGAACCTAAAATTGTCCGGTGGAATATAGAACATGTTGTACTGGGTTGTCTGGAAGTCAAAATCCAACCACGTTTTTTGTTGCAAAAACGTCGGAATTTGGGGCGGCATTTTCAAATTGCTGTGTAGACCTAGCCTTATGGCATTAGCAACAGCCTCCAAATTGGAGACAAACTGCACTATACAGTCTGAGACAATATGAGAGGCAAGACCATGAAAGTGAAAAATCTCCTTGAAGGTTTGAGCCAACTCAGGAGCAGAAGAAACCCCCAGAAAACAGCAAAAATAAGAAATTATTGTCCCCTTTGTAGTAGTAAATACAAAAAGGGAGCAAGCGGGGATGTAGCACATCAAGGTTTTAGTCCCAGGCTATTAGAAAGGTGAGGCACATTTTCTATCTGCTTTAGCCACTTTTTGTATACCTTAACCTGGTTCTATGATATCTTGTTTCCAGCAAAGCCAGCAATAGAAGCTGGAGAGAAGTTCACTGGTACACTGGAGTCTAGGATAATACTTTGTTACAGGTGTCAGGAGATGCAAAGAATTGTCCTCTATTGCTGTTTGGGGGCAAGGGGGAAACCCACTTAGGTCAATGGAACATGCTGAGTCCTTAGAAAAAGAATCAGAGTTCTCAAGGCCATAAAAAAGGATTTCCACCACCATCTACCCTTCAGACTATAACCTGACATAGACAAGGCTCTGTCCTACTGTTTCCTATAAGTTGTTCTCTTGTTTTTATTTTTCTGAATTGTCACAAAAAAAAAATTAACCTTAAAGGTAATTTTAAATTCCCCATTTTCTGTATTTTCGGGTCTTTCTCCCCCTGCTCCTTCTAAATTGAGCTGTCTTATTTAAGTTGTCCGGTTTACTGAGTCTCAAGCAAAATTTAAAACAATGGGGTTTGTTGCAATTTTACATCTAAAATACGTGAAAAAGGTATTTGACTAACTATGGCAAATTTGGGCCCTTTTTTTCTGAAAGAATACAGTTAACGCTATGTTTTTGAAAAAAAGAGAGGTATGGGGGAAAGGGAACCCGAGGGCTGGGAAAATGCCAATGTCTCTTAATAAGAAATATTAAGTTTTTTGTTTTTAAAAGAAAATAAAGTGTAACTTTTTTTCAGGGCGTCTTTTTCCCTTTTTTTGTCCCCAAAATTTAAAGCACGCAGTAAATCGTAAACCTCCAGGCCCCAAAAAAAAACACCTTTTGTTTGAGAAAAAAAAACCAATTTTCAACCAATCATCTTTTAAATATTTTTTTTGGTGGGAAAAAAAAAAATATTTATAAACCCTTTCTTCTTAGATTCCAACATACAGAGTTATTACCTACTCAACTGCCCTATTTTTCTGTAAACAATCGTTTTCTCAATCAGCACATGAACATGCCCATTCCCTATGTATCAGGGCACTTCTATGAAATGAGACGAAGGAATATGTACATGTAATGTTTGTAAACCTATTTGTTTTTTTTCTTGGTTTTAATTTAACCACCCAAACTAATCAGGTGCATAAAGTTATCAAACGACAGGTCTATTAAGAAAAATCCTTCCTTTCACAAAAATGGTGAAGATTTTTCTACTGCATTAAAGTTAATATCTAGATGTGCTGTACTCAGTCAGTTCTATTTCAAGAGTTTTCTATAACCATCCATCTGACATCATTCAATTTTAAGCTTCTAGTCTGAGGAGTAGTTTTTAGTTCTATCTGCCTCAATATCTGAGACAGACTATGCAAAATGAGCCAATAATTGTATCAATTTAATAATTGCCTGACTCATTCCCTATTGTGCTGAGTAATAGGTGCTGGTCACCGTTTGATGTGGTGGATGTCTGTGTCATATGAATCTTAATTACAGACTCAAGAAACATTGAACTTGATTATTACATGATCTAGTGTGCAAAAGGCTGTTTCCTCTTTTGTGCATTGTTCATAAAATCTTGCGCATATAGACATGTACAGATATTGCTCACCACCACATTCTGTCTTTCTGGATCCCTCTTAGTTCCAGTAAACCACCTTCTTTATTGCTACTATCATACCCTAGACTTACATACCCAAAAACAACCTTGCTTTTATAAAGAGCAGCATTATCATTATTATGCCTATCATTAACACAGTGTTCAGCTACGGTCTTTAACAACATTTTATGGTGCAAAGCTCAACTTCATTATGTTTCCACTCTGTCATTGGCTGACTGCTATTTGATTGCTGGCCATGGAGTATCCCGCATTCGCCTGTACATCTACAAATCCCATTCTCTGTCGGCGCTTCCTCTGTTCGGTCATCTAAATGAAAAAATTTACAAGAGAATGTATCAAATATGTCTCTAAATTGGTTTCTGCCTCAGTACTTACACTCTGAAGCCCAGCATATATTAATCTCTAAGGATAGTTAAGCGAATGATAAATTACTTGCAGAGTGTTCGTGTTTGAAGAAACTCCAGAAGAGTAAAAATCTTGTCATCCAATAGTGAAGCAGTAAAATTTAATTATTTTGATATCACAAGGGTTAGAGATTCATTATGTTCTTGGAATAATTATCAACCATCATAGTATATGCATGCAAGATTCACTAAGTTCTTTTACTGTCAATTGTGACTGCTGGCTGAACGTAGGTAACTGTCGATTAGTAGACAAGGCCAGAATTACAAGTGAAGCTTGTAAATAGCTGCATCTAATAAAAAGGGACAAGAACCAACACATTTTGAATGCTCCAAAGAATGGCGCATCCTAGACATAGATCTCCATGATAAAGGGTCTTATAGAGGGAACCATACAGTGGCTTCATGGTATGGACTCATAGGTACTTCATGTGCCACCTCTGTAATGTATACATTAGTGATGTAGCTTGGGGATATTGTTTGTACAATTTTTTGGGAAGAGTATGTGTAGGATAAGCTACATCCGCTATGCTTAAAGTAGATACATATTGCCAAAGGGGTATATAAAGGATAAAACTTGTTAATATAAAGCAAATATAAAGTTGTTTTATCCTTTATAACAAGGCTATGTGACTGTACGGTGCTACTCTGCAACATATTCATCCAATTTCATACCAATCTTCAACAGACTGTAGAAAATCACAGCGCTGCCTGTGACTGACACAACCATCCATACGGCCACAAACCAGCTACATAGACTCTATGACTTTTTATTACCCTCTGTTAGTGAAATTGATGAAGGTGAATTCTGTACCTGTTCCTTGAGTTCATTGAGCTGCGATGTTAGATGAGTAACCAGCCGCATGGTTGAATTGAGTTTGTCCTGGAGGCTGCGTATCTCATTCTGCTCCCCCTCTCCTTCATTACTGACTAGAGACATTGCTCTCATCCTGGGAAACCAGTCCAGGTTTTTACTCTGCAAAAGAGATTTTCAAGTGTAATATACATATATTATTAAAATGGCTTAAGCAGTGTAGCTAAAATATCTGCACAGTCAAATATAGTCAGTCTGCAAACATCCTGCGTCCCTTCAGCAAGTTTTTTTGTTGTTGTTGCCTGCTATACATTCTGAATATGTACTTAATAGTGCCAAACCTGTAACACAATAGATGCTTCTTACAAAGCAAATTGAACAGTATTAATTATTGATACTTTCAGAATATTCACACATATGATGCTGAGTTTAACTCAAGTATATACTTAATAATACTCTTTACTTCGCTCCAACAAAAAAAAATAACTAACAGAACAGACACCAGGAGCGACATGGATGAACAGGGCTGCCCCAGAAGTCAGGAGTCTTGTCAGCCCGAGTTCTAGCGCAGCCCCGGTCGCTATAGAATGAAATCTTCCGCACGACAATATCAGGCACATTATAGAGCGCCTGCGGCACTCTGTAATGCGTCAGATTTCGGGGGCCGTGCAGTAGGCGGGACGCACTAGAACCGTAAGAAGCTACATATTTATAGCTTCAGTACACCAAATCCAGGCACATTACTGCTGGAACAGGGAGACCACTTTTAAAGTGGTTTAAATGAGCCAGAATTGTCGTTTCTACAATAGAATTTGCCTGATTTATGACCTGCAGTAGACCGGGTTCATAAATCGGGCGCATTCTTTACTATTCATATGTGCATAAAAATTGGCGTCTAAGCGCCATAAATCATACTTGTCGCCCAAGGTGTCAGAGCCCTGCTCACAAGCAGTGGTTGGTTTACATATTGTTCCAGCCATGTTATATAAATATGGGGTGGTTTACATAAAAAGTGGATAAACCTGCCATCCAGACTGTAGCTCTATATACATATAAGTGCCTGTGACTGCTCAAGTGCAGGGACTGACAGAAATGTGTGTGATTGCAAGCAGAGGGTTAGCAATTAAGGATCTTGGTAGATCTGCCAAGAAGATTTATTCAGGGTCAGGAGTGTGCCTGATCACCCGCGGGAGCATGTTCCAGAGAACTGGTGCGGCACGTGCGAAATCTTGGAGACGGACGCGGGAGGTTCAGATGATTGAGGCAAAGTTCTAAGATTATCAGCAGAGGGTAGAAACAGGATATGGTGGAAGACAGAGATGAGGAAGGAGGTGTAGGAGGGTGCAGCGCTGTGGAGAGCTTTATGGGTGAGAGGGATTAGTTTATGTAGTATCCTGTACTGAATGGGCAACCGATACTGTAAGGAGTTACAGTAGTTAAGATAAGGAAAAATAAGAGTTTTAGTTGTTTCCACAGTAAGGAAAGGACAGACTCTTGAGGTGTTCTTGAGGTGCAGGTGACGAGGGGGCAAGGGCCTGGACATGGGGATTGAAGGACAGATCAGAATCTAGAATAACCCAGGCCTGCTGCCTAGGAGTGATGGTACTACCACACAGTGAAACAGAAATAGCAGAGGGGGGTGGTGGAATGACAGGTAGTTCAGTTTCAGTGAGGTTAATTTGAAATAGAGGGAGGACATGATGGCAGAGACAGCAGGCAGACAATTACTGGTGTTTTGTAGCAGGGCAGGAGTGATGTCATGGGAAGAGGTGTATATTTGGGTGTCATCAGCATAGAGATGGTACTGGAAGCCAAATCTGCTGATGGTTTGTCTAATGGGGGCTTTGTAGAGTGAAAAGAGGAGAGGACCTAGAAGTGAGACCTGAGGAACCCGAACAGTAAGAGAGAGAGGAGAAGTAGAATCTGCAAATGAGACACTGAAGGAGCAGTCAGAAAGGTAGAATGAGAACTAAGATGGAGGGTAGAAAGATCCCAGTGGGGAGAGAGATGTTACAGATTGCAGTTGGGTTAGTGGGGACACCTGGATAAATAGACTGGACAATGTGGGAGGGAACGGGGTTACTAGAGCAAGTATTGGGGTGAACAGACAACAGAAGCCTGGACACTTTTTCTGTCGTCGGGTCAAGAGCTGAGAGCAGACAAGAGGAAATGTTGGGAGGGACAGGATGGATATTATTTGGGGTTTGAGATATGATGTTTTGCTGGATACTGTCAATTTTCTCTTTGAAGTGAGTGGCCAGGTTTTCAGCACAGAGGGAGTGAAAGTGCCAAACAGACATTTTAGGATGTTGTGTAAGGTGAAGTATTTTTGTTTGGCGCAGTGAATGGCAGTGTGGTAAATCCTGAGCATGAATTTATAGTGGAGAAAGTCTGCAGGTAGCTTTGACTTTCTCCACAGACGCTCAGCACACCTGGAACATCGCTGCAGATGGCAAGTCTGAGGCGTGTGCCTAGGCTGCGGGCGTCTGACTCTGATGGTGCAGTATGTGAGTGGTGCCAATATGTCCAGGGTGGTTGAGAGAGTTTTATTGTATTGTTTGACAGCAAGGTCAGGACAGGAGATTGAGTAGATTGGGGGCAGTGCAACGATGTGCTTGGTGAATAAGGTGTATTTTAAAAAGACTGGTTTCTGACAAGAAAGATGATAATTCCTGGCTCCCTTCAGCCCACTTAGTTTTTAACCCCTTTGTGCAAAAGGACATACAGGTATTTCCTGATTGCATGTTATTTACTGCAATTTGAGGTACCGGTACATCCTGGAGATGGTGCAGGCTCACAAACAACTTACTCCATGCGCTATCGCAATGAGCGGGGCTTTCTCCACTCGCCGCCAATTAAACCCTTAGATGCCACAGCCTATGGAGACCGTGGCAGCTAAAGAAGAAACAGAGGAAGTGGGCGCCCTTTGTCACCATCAGAACCCCTGTAACACGATCATGGGCTCCGGGGGCTTCCCTGAAAGCCCGAAAGCCTAACAAAGCTTTCCAGGCTGTCTGTGATGTCACTAACCTGGTAACGGACAGTTACCATGATTATGACAGTTCACTCACACAGAACAGTACAGGCCTGTACTGTTATGTGTGATAACAGCAATCTACTGATTGCTGAAGTCAAGTCCCCTTTAGGGACAATTGAAAATGGTGTGGAAATAAAAAAAAAAAAAAAAAAAGAAGTGAAAAAAGAAAAATGTTAAACACAAACACACAAAAAATACAGTGGTACCACAAAGCTCTGTATACAGAAAAATAAAAATATTATGGCTAAAGAAGATGACGATGCATAAATATTGTTTTACACAATAAAAACGTTTTTTTTTTTTTAAAGTGCTACAACATAAGAGAACTATATAAATTGGTTAGTGCCATAATCGTATTGACCCACAGAGTAAAACTAAAATGTTGCAAACACTGCATGGAGAACACTGTTAAAAATAAGAAAAAAGCTACCACAATTGCTGTATTTTTTTCATCCTGCCTCCCAAAAAATGGATTTAAAGGTAATCAAAATGCAATGTCCTCCAAAAAATGGTACCAATAAATACATCAAAAACAAGCCCCTACACAGCTCTGTACACTGAAAAATACAAAAGTTATTATGGCAATAAACAAACGTGTTTTCTTTTTTGAATATAAGTGTTTTTATTGTGCAAAAGCTGACAATAGAAAAATGCTATTTCTACTGAGTAATAAAACATCATAAAACTATGTACAATGTATATCACTGTAATTGTACCAACCAGCATAATAAAGTTATCCTGTCATTTATACCGCACGGTGGATGATGTAAAAATGAAGCCCAAAAAAACAATGGCGGAACTGCGTCTTTTTCCTCCTACTTTCATGGCGCTATGCTAAAAAAGAGCTATGGAACACCTATGGACCCAAAATGCACAATACACCCCTAGATGATATCCATGAGGGGGCTTTGCAAATGCGAGATGGCACCCACCAAAATTGCTGTTCCAAAAGCCAAATAGCGCTCCCTTCTATGTCCTGCAATGCGCTCAAACAGCAGTTTACACCCACATATAAGATACTGCCAACTTGGAAGAAATTGCGTAACCAATTTTGGGCTGATTTTTTTTCCGGGATTCCTTGCTAAAATTGCAGATTGTTGGAAATTTTTTTATTTAATTTTTCCAGCCTAATGCTAAAAAAAAATCTGTAAAACACCTGAGGGGTTGATATACTCATTACACCCCTGGATATATTCCTTAAAGGGTGTAGTTTCCAATATGAGGTGTTTTATGGGTGTTTATTAAGTTTTAGCACATTAGGATGTCCACAAACCTAAAAAGGCGCCTAAAGAAAATCGTGATGAAAATGAGACAAAAGGTCCAGTAGTGTATTAGGGCCACATATGGGATAATTCTAAATACAGCAGAACTGGGAAAATCAATGTTGAGTTGCACTGGTAATATCTACAGGGTACCAGTGAATAATGGCTAAAAATTTTATATTTTCAGAAAAATTTAAATGTTATCTCCACTTTGCTTTAATTTCTGTGAAACTCCCAAAAGGTTAAACTTCTAAATGCTGTTTTGAATAGTTTAAGGGGCGTAGTTTCTAAGATGGTCATTTATGGGGGTATCTAACATAGCCCTTCAAAGCCACATAAGAACAGGACTGGTCCCTAAAAAAATCTGTATTGCCAATTTTCTTGAAAATGTGAAAAATTGTTATGAAATTTCTAAGCCCCCTACTGTTGTAAAAAACAAAGACATTAAAAAATTGATGGCAACATATATTAGACACATGGTAGTTTGCTAGCTACAGTATATAGAATTTTGCTTGGTATAACTATCTGTCTTGGAGACATTTTTGAACTTTGAAAATAGCTTATTTTTCCAAATTTTCTAAACATTTTGATATTTTTCACAAATAAACAAGGATTTTATGGACAAAAATGTAATACTAACCTAAAAATGTGTTACAAGAAAACAATCTCTGAATCACATGCATAGGTAAAAGTATTGAAAAGTTATTCCTACATAAATTGACATAAATCAGATTTGAAAAATGGGGCTGCATCTTTCTGTCCAAAACTGTGGGGTTAAACATCATCATATCACATAAGTCACCCGAAATCATATCTTTTTTAACCAGCTCACAATTGAACCCAGACACATTGTTGTGATTGTTAAATGCAGCAAAATGATCTACAGCAGCAATTTATTTTCTTAACTGGTCCAAAATTTCAGCTAAATTATTTCTTATGATATCTTAAAAGCTGTTTCAGCTCTAGCTACTGTCTTATGTCTTTATCATTCTATCACTGGGCACTGTTTTGCGGAACAAGAGTATTAGTTCTACTTTTGGGTTTGGGCCCCAGACATCGATCAGGGTAAAGTTACGGGTGGTGACTTAAGTGTAGCACCAGACCTCCAGCAGATACTGTCCATATTGTATTATAATGTAAGAAGCCCTTAGCTCTATTCTATGTACGGTACTAGCTAAATGATTGCTTTATAACAGCGCTAGATAGGGCTGTCTGTACATGTATGGGAAAGAGGCAAAACTATCAACTCTCCAGTTCTGCTTAGCAGTCCACACAGCACTGGGGAGAGTCAGTGCTACAGAGTGGATCTGGAAAGCTCTATATTGTGCTTATTTTTTCATCACCGCCTTCTTAGAACTATAATTTTTTTTATATTTACGTCTACATAGATATACCAGGACAAGATGTGTTTTTTTTAATGGGATCATTGCCTAAACCATATAATGTACTGGAACCCCCACCCCCTCCCGCCAAAAAAAAAAAAAAAAATGTTATGGGGTGCCATATAAAAGAAAACACACTCAATTATAACATTTCATTTCATATTAGTGGATTGTACTGTTTTGTAGAAATGACATACCAATAGCATCCTGAATACAGCAACTCAGAGTGGAACACATAATACATTTCATTCTCTTTCTCCTGGCAGGATTTAATTGTGATATTTTTGCATGGGTCGTCGCATTTTCAGGAGTATAAATCTGAAATGTGATATAGATAGTGTATGGCAAATTGCTGCATAGCTGTCTTGTACTTTCTGGAACCCACAAATTATCTTTAATGCTAATTAGTTGAATTAATTGTGGATATCCTCCATTACAATATATATATACTCACCGGCCACTTTATTAGGTACACCATGCTAGTAACGGGTTGGACCCCCTTTTGCCTTCAGAACTGCCTCAATTCTTCGTGGCATAGATTCCACAAGGTGTTGCAACGTGCTCAATTGGTACCAAGGGGGCCCCAAAGGGAGTGCCAAAAAAAAATTTCCCCCAAACCTGACACCCCACCACCGCCTGAACGTTGTACAAGGCAGGATGGATCCACTTTCATTTTGTTGACGCCAAATTTGACCCCCCCATCCAAAATTGTCGAGCAGAATCGAGATCATCAGCCCCGGAAACGTTTTCCAATTTCTACTGCCCAATTTCGATGAGGGGGGAAATTGGAGCCTCAGTTCTGTTTTGTGAAAGGAGTGGCCCCCGGGGGGTTTTTCTGTGTGCCCCTCCCCAAAAAGTTGCCGTATGTGCGTTCAGGTGCTCTTCTGCCCCCCTTTGGTTGTAACGGGTGGCTAATTGAGTCACTGTTGCCTTTCTATCAGCTCGAACGTTGCCCTTCTCCTTTGATTGGGGCATCAAAAAAGGCTTTTCCCCAAAAGGTTTGCCGCTCATGGATGTTTTTTTTTTTGGGAAACCATTTCTGTAAACCCTAGAATGGTTGTGCGTGAAACCCAGGAGATCGCGTTTCTGAATCTCAGACCACCCCTTTTGGCACCAACAACCATGCCACGTTCAAAGGCATCAAATCCCTTTTTCCCCAACTGATGCCGGTTTGAATGCAGGATTTTGTCTTGCCTTTTCTCATGCCTAAATGCACTGGTTCCCGCCATTTGATTGGCTGATTAGAATTAAGTTTTTAAGAGAGTTGGCAGGGTACCTAATAAAGTGGCCCGGGAGTGTATTTTATTTAATTAGATCGATGTAGAGATTTAGTTTTTACATATGTTTGTCACAGTTGGCCCAGCCCGCAGTTCGGGCTGCGGGCACACTCGACCCCCCGGGGTCCCCCCCTTTGGCCGTAGGGGGCACCCCAGTCGATATCGGTCCGGGCCGCATCGCTCGTTGGGGTTTTCCCGCTCCTGCTTCCCCGCGCCTTTTTGCCCGGGCCCGGGGCGCGGGCCCGCTCCCTTTGGGGAGGTGGGCTTTAGATTTAAAGGGCCGCACGCGGTAATGGGGATGCCGGCCCCTTTACCTTTATATTGCCCCCCCTTCCGGAAAACACTTTGCCGAATCCTTTGTGCCCCCTACCCCATGCGAGGAAAACCATTTCTGTGTTCCGGTTGCCCTTTCCGTGTACAGCCCTCCCACTAACGTTTCCAACCCGAACCTTCGTGCCGCCCTGCTTTTGGCCCGTCCCCCGCTAGGTTTGCCTGCTGATTCGTTTCGTGCACCCCGGTACCACCGCAAACAAGTCACTTCAGGGGTAGGACCTGGGAAATTCGCCGCGAGTCCCCCCGCCTTGCGGTGGCTTTGGGGAAAAACCCCGGAAACCCCTTAGATCTGCTCCCCCGTTGTGGCCCCCCACCCCTTAGGTGCCCCCGTGGATCCCAACCCGGTTTTTAGGCCCGTTCACAAGGCTTAAAATGGGCCCTATTTCGGGGCCATAAAATTTGCCGAAGTGCGCCAAATTACGGGCTGAAAAGGCCAGTCATTCGGTAATCCACAGTTCTCTTGAGAATTGGTTAGTTCCTCTCCTGCTCGGCGATTTTGCCCAGGGGGGAATAATTGACTGTCATTTTTTTGCGGTGTACCGCCCCCGATAGCGGGGGGGAAGTGCCGGCCCTCCGCCGCTCCCGTCCCCCCCGGGTTTTTCGGGGGTAATTACGTCCCGCAGTTAAATTTTTGTGAAAAAAGCCTAACAGTGTTTAGTTACTTTCAGTTTAGGAATAAAGCTAGGTTTTTTCTTCATTTGATTTTCATTTTGGTATCCTTCCCCCACAAACTAAAACACAACTACAAGCTTTCTTCAACACATGACGGACAGATTACATGTCACATATTACTCATACAATAGTTTTTCATTTTTTTTCCCCTTTCTTTTCCGGGTTATACTGAGGAATTTGTTTTTTTTAACTTTCATGTTCCCATATAAGTGTCTACGTACAAGTTTACACTTAACAGTGCTTACTATGTGTGAGTGGTCAAACAAAAATCCGATTACTGTTGCCCATCATTTACCAGAATGTAAAGAGGTTGTCCACCCCACTATTTTCCAGGCCTGGGGCTTATTTCCCAGCGAAATGTGCCCCAAATCATTAAAAGTAATTCCGAGTTTCATAGGAACTATGGTTATGCCCCCTTCCCCCCTCAATACGATCGTTTTGTACCCGGGGGATAAGGAAAGCACTGCGGGGGGTAATGCAGTCTTGGGGCCGGGGGGGTGGCCCCCCTGCGCCGGGGGGTACATGCCGATCAGCGCGATCCCTGAACACCTGGGTAATGTGGGGGTATGTAGCGCCGCAAATTAAGCCTTTTGAACTTGCCTTATTTTAAGATGCTGTTTTAGAGTATTTTGTTCTAAAATCTGCAGTTTTCAGCCAGAAAGAATTCAAAGGTCGTTTTTTAAAACCCCCCCCAAAATTTAGGCTAGACCCCGCCCCCTCAAAAATGTAAAACCCCTTTTTTGCAAGGAGAAACTTAGAATAACTGCCCGGTGGTTGGGGCTAGCCCTTTGGTTTGGGGGGGGCTAAAACCCGCCAAGATAAGTTTGAGGGGAAAAGCTCTAAAACTCAGCATTTACAGAAAAAGGGGGCCAGCACTGGAAACAGGGTCTGTCACTAAATGGCTGTCCCCAGTAAGGGGGATCCCAGTGAAGGTTTCCCCCTTTAAGTTGGCTTACTTTATGCCACTAACACACATCCAATGTTTGCGCATGTAAAGCCATGCCTTTTCCAGCAAAGTCACAGTCCTTTATCAAGGCCACACTCCTTTTGTCAGATTAGGTGCAGAAGTGTCTGCTAACTGTCTAAAACACATAGTAAATGTGGTTTAAAGCATGTACTCCATTATTTTTGCAACAAATTGTGCCAGAATTCTGGTGCAACCGCCTTGAAAAATGTGCCCCATTATATCTCAACTCTCCACCCAAACCCTAATTCCAACAAATAAATAAAACTACACCAAAATTCAGACGAGATTTCCTCTTCATATACTCATCTTACAAAAACAAATACTGGTTTGAAATGAGGCATTTTTCAGAGGAGTATTTGAAGCAGATTTTGAAGAGTAAATTTACTCTCCAAAAAAAGTGTGAACATACCCTAGTTACATTCACACAGGATGGATCTGCTGTGGATCTTTCAGATTTTGCTGAGAAGGCAAAACAATAGATAGGTTTATGTAGACTTTAGGGAACATTTTGCTTTCCCCCATTGAAATCAACATGGAAAAATCTGTGCCTCCAGTGCAGATGTGAACAGAGTCCATATACACAATGTAGTATAATGGAAGAACTAAACTGTTACTACATAGCTGATGGTGATTTTTAATGTTTATTGATTTGGGGAGCAGGATACAAACCTTTTTGCAATTCACCCTGCAGGGTTCTATATACAGTATATACATATTACATGAAAAAAAATATAAATAGATATATACATACGGTATATATATGTGTAAGTTTACATACACTATATAAAATGACACATATGCATGTTTTTCTCACTATCTGACATGAAATCAGAATAAACCTTACCCATTTTAGGTCAGTTAGGATTACCAATATTATTTATATTTGCAAATGCCTGCTTTGAAGCCTAAGAACACCATCCCAATTGTGAAACATGCGGGTGGCAGCATCATGTTGTGGGGTTGTTCTGCTGTCAGAGGGACTGGTGCAATTCACAAAAGTCTATGTTTTGGATTGATCATCACAAAGCCCTGATCTCAATCCTATTGGAAATTTATGGGCAAAGCTAAAAAGGCAGGTGCGAGCATGACGACCTACAAACATGGTTCAGTTACACCAGTTCTGTCAGGAGGAATTCCCACTAACTATTGTGACAAGCTTATCCAAAACATTTAACTCAAGTCATACAGTTTAAGGGTAATGCTACCAAATACTAATGAAATGTATGTAAACTTTTGACTTTGCAGAAAGTAATAAAAATGTCTAAAAAATTATCTCTAATTATTTCAGCATTTTGAAAATATAAATAATTTTGGTAATCCTAATTGACCTAAAACAGGTAAGGTTTATTCTGATTTTCTGTCAGTTAGTGAGAAAAACATACATATGTGTCTTTTTATATAGTATATGTAAACTTCTGGTTTCAACCTGCAAATTCCTATTTAGCTGTAGCAACCGCCAGCATTTTATGTAGTAGCAAATGTTTTTATACTTCATCAGCATTTTTGTGGTTTCTTGTATGCACATCTTTCTTCAAGTTATGTCACACATAGCATCTCAATAGGGTTAAGTTCAGGATCAATCTTTAGTTCATTTACTTGTATTCTTTGTATTATTATTTTGTTGCATCACCCAATATATCTTCAGCTTAAATTAATTGACTGCTGTCATTCTGGTCTTCTCTCTTTGTCTACAGACACACAGGTAAAATGTCTGCATTGTTCTGTCATAGCTGAGAAAAAAATCAAGTGTATGACAAAATAGAAAAGTGCCTCCTTGCACATTCCCATTTGTCTATGCTAGGTAATGTGATTTTTGATCAAAACCTGCTTTATGAACTCAAGAAGCTCTTGGCAGTGCTTAAGTGGCCTTGTTCTCGGCACATTTCAACGTTTCCTAGGATTTGTTCATTATTGTCAGTTCATTCCTTACTTCAATTATCACTCTAACAAAGAAAGGTAATAACACCAACAATTGAACACATCAAGATGAAACAGCCTTTCTTAAACTAAAAAAAAGCCTTTGTTGTCGACAGACCATTCCTGCTTCTGTGCTTCACTATCTGGACTTGTCCAAACCCTTGTGCCTAGAGATAGACACATGTTCTGCAGAGTTGGAGGAGGTCCTGCCCCAGAACAATATCAAGGGAAGAAACCTATGTGACAGGTTTTTTATTCTAAAAAAATTTGTCTCCAAATAAAAGTTATGTTTTCAAATTGGCTTTAGAGGAATTATAGCAAAATACAATGCAGAAAGCAAGCTGTACGAAAACAAAAATGATAGTGGCAAGCAGTATGTTATGGCCAAAGCAGTTTGTATCAGAGTCTGTCAGGTGCAATGGAGGTGCTTGCTATCTTGGGTTTTGTTTGTACAGTGCATTTAGAAGAGTTGCTTTTTCTATCTTGGTGGAGCACCATTAAACCTATCTTTCAGCTTCAAGTCTTTATTATCAGCATAAATGGAGCCTGTTGTCCTGAATATATGGTGGCTTTTGCCCCACTTAGAGGCATTAGAATTAGGGAACAACTGAAAAGGCTACATTGACATGACAGGTGGCTTTATTCTATTCCTGTGCCAAGGATAGCAGTTATGCATTTTCCATGGGTTTAAGTTTCCCATTTGCTTGACAGTCACAGCTGTTTGCACCAGTCAGGTACAATGGAGATGCTTGCTAACTTGGGTTTTGACTTTAGAGGAATGGACTGTATAATAACAGGATATGTCCCAAAGTATTGGCGCATAGCAAATGTGGTGACAATATTCAAAAAGGGGTAAAAAATGTATCCTGGAAATTATAGGCCGGTAAGTTTAACTTCTGTTGTAGGTAAATTTTTTAAAGGTTTTCCCAAGAGTTTTATCCTGTTTTATCATGAAAATAAATGTATTGTTCCATCATGGTTTATAAAAGGATTGGTCTTTAAAAACTAATTCATCAGCTTCTTTGAGGAAGTTATTTTTTGAGGGATTTTTCTAAAGCATTGATACGTGCCACTTTAAAAGGGTTTGGGTAAAAAAATAAAAAATTTTGGACGGGGGGGAAAATGTTTGAATTGGGGAAAAAATGGTCAGTGATAAAAAAAAAAGGTGGGTTAACGGTACATACTCAGACTGGACCCCTGTTACTAGTGGGGACCACAGGGTTGTATTGGGCCCTATCCTCTTTTAAAATTTCATTAATGATTTAATTTTGGGTTGCAAGTAGAATATCGATCTTTCAGATGATATTAAACTCTTGTAAAGCATAAAAACCAAAAAGAGGATAATGGTTATTACAAAAGGGGTTGGATAAGTTGGAGGCCCCGGGCAGAGTAATGGAAGATGAGGTTTGACACTTAGAAATGCAAGGTTATGCATATGAGGAGGAAAAATCCATTCCATGATTACTTGTTAAAAAGGAAAAAACCCTGGGTAAAGTGACATGGGGGGGCCGGAATCCGGGTGGACAGTAAAAATTAACTGTAGAAAAAAGTGTGGCGAGCGACAAGGCAAACAGGAAATTTTTTGGGGTGTATTAAAAGGGGCATAGATGCAATGAGGGAACATTTTTCTCCCATTATAAAGTCACTGGTTAGATCTACATGGAATATTGTGACGTTTTTGGGCCCCGTGCACAAGAAAAAAAATTTGTAGAGCTTAAAAACAGGTACAAAGGCGGGGCAACAAAAATAAAAAAAAAGGTTTGGGAAATTGGCTGCAATCCCAGAAAGATTTCACCCAATTTACATTTTATTTATAAAGGTTGTCTCAAAAAATTGCCCTTGGCCCCAATTGGGATTCACTTAAAAGTTTCCCGGCCCCCAACCTTTGCGTGCCCCCTTTTACATCAAGTAGATCTGTGGGGAAATTTCAACCCCTCATTAAATTTGAAAAACCGGGGTTTAGGTAGGATGGGAAATGTAAAAGTTTCAACTTCCCTTTCCTCCATGGACTTTTTTGCCCTAAACTATTTTAATTGTGTCCTTCTGTATCCCCCTAGAGGGGAGAAAAAACTATACTTTGTAAAATTTTGGAAAAAACCCCACTGTGCACCACTTCCATAATCAATTCTTTATCATCTTTATATATTTTAAGGAGGACCCCGGGCCCCCCACCCTTGGGGCCCTTTTTGCAATTTTAAAAGGGGGGTTCTTCGTGTTATTTGAACCCGGCCCAAAAGTAATTTCTGATTGCAGATTTCCTTGGTGCTGAGTCTGCTTGTTACCTAACCCTATGTCTACTGCTTATATGTAAGGCCTCTTGCCTGTTACCCATGACAGCATAACTCAGAGGTGTATCAAAACACTTTACAGGAGAATGTAAAGGTAGCAGTTTATGACCTGAAGTTAAATTGTAGTTGGGTTTCACCACAAGACAATAATCCATATCACACAAATAAATCAACTAAAGAAGATTTTTGTAATGGCCAAGTCAGAGCCCTTTAAACCCAATTTTAAAGATGCTGGTTTAAGGGACCGGGACAAGGGCTGTGCATGCACGGAATTCTAGACATATTGTTGAACTAAACCACATTTACAGGAAAAAATGGTCCTCATTGTGCACATCTTGTTTACAGTTACAGGAAAGTTTTTTGTGGGTGGCGATTTCTTGGGTAAAAAATTTATAGAAATTTTTCAGTGGGAAAAGGGGGTTTTCTTTTCTTAATCTCCTTTTTTAATGTGGATGTTTACCCCAGAGTTCTTTAAAAGAATTTTTGTGAAACCCCGAAAAAAACTATATGTTTAGTTAGATTGGGTTTGTTTATGATTGGAACTTAGATAAATATCTGACCACATTTTATTAGGAAACAATGCAAAAATCAAGGTAATTCCTAAGAGAAGACTTTTTCTTGCAAATGTCCATATAGGATGCAGGATGACAGAAAATAGAGAATACAGTACTGGTAAATAACGCTTTTTGATGCTGTTTAAATCTCAAGTGTCTTTTAAGATTTGAGGCTGACCTTTATCATCTGTGCCACATAGCTCTCTGGACCAGTGTAATCTGTCTTGTTCTTCACTCTCACCAACACGATGAAGTACAGATAATTCCAGATATTGTGCTCTTCTGTAATGTGCTCCTCAAAGGACACGGTCTTATTGTCAAACTTATCTCTCTCCAGTCCTGCGGAAGTGAATAAGATTCCCATTTTACAAGTAGATAAGAGTATTATTAGTATGTGTGACATTTAGACAGTCTTTAGTACAGCTTTACGTGTGATAAATTATATTCAGACAGTCGCTGAGGAAATATCATAAGAAAGACACAGGAAGGCAACATTCTTCTTGCAAACATTTTACATGATATAAGCAAACAAAATTTGTATTAAGTTACAAGGCATTTAATAAAGAGAGCATTCAGATGTAGCATTACAAGAGATCTAGTTTTGAACCATGCTTCGAAATTGCAAGAATTGCAATTGCATCAGCATTGTGTGTGCGTGCACATTTTTGTTATGGTATTTTTTTTAATATGCACTAAATAAACTTGAAGATTGGATCACACACTTTCTTCTGGATTGCTATTTGTTACCTGTCCATCTTTGTTATCCAGTGGAAATAAGCATTGACACACTAGAAAATTTAAGAAATTACTCTTAAAAAATAATAAAAATGGAAGCTTAGAAAATGCCTATCTGGATATATAAAGGAGGCAGTAATTTCATTATTTAAAAAGGTGCTACTGCCTGTTCTTTTAATTGAGTTTCCTCTTTGCATCTACTTCTGTGTATACATTTTTAAAAAAGATTTTATTTTAGATCTTTTACATATACATGAATTTAACACTAAAACAGTTAGAACATTATGTACTGTCCTACAGAATGTTAAGACTGAACAGGCAGCAGACCCAGAATGTGAAATAAAGGACTAAAGGATTTAACACTTTTTTTCATAATGAATACTGCTATATTGAATTGTCTTACTATTTCTACTACAAAGTAGCCATTTTTATTATATGCATATTAATATGAATCACTGCCTTAGGAAGCTTAAAATCGGTCAGACTGACATTTTTGGAGAGAAAGAATATTAGATATCATTTTTAAGCATGTTGGAAATGTCACTAATTTGTGGCATTTCACACACATTTAATTTTGTAGTTAGTGCAGTTTATCGAGTTACCCTCAAGCTTTCTTCTCATTAAAGTAACTGCTATTAGCTTTAATGACAACTTGACAGTCTTGATAGTCTTGTGACAGGTTTGTCCAGGATTTTCTGAAGTTTATAATATCACAACTTGTACAATTAGTATGTCAGCTCAGGATCCTAGTCTTGGTTAAAAAAAAAACACATTTTCCTGAAGTCTGTTGACCTTTTACTGGGTTCGTGATGAGGTGATGAAAAATGAGTATTAGCTAGGTTAAGGACAATCCACACGCAAAATCACATTCGTTGGAACAGTCAATTAATTTGCCATTTTTTAATGTATATTTCCTATAAACGTTGAGCAAAAAGTTACTTTTGTAGTAAAAGTTAATATTAAAAATAAGTTTAATCATGTAAGTATTCTAATCTTTAGTAAAGAACATATCACAGTCAAGAATTAAGCACTTTTGATAAAAAGAGGTTAATAAAGTCTCCCATTAGGTGAGACTTTTGCATTAGTAATTCTATGCCAAAAAATGGAAAGAAAAATTATACAGAGAAAAAATATACTGAAACCTCCTGTGTTTTTTAAGACCCACTCCGCGCCTTAGGTTATAATACTAATGTACAAAATAGCAACCTAGACAGTGAACCTAATGTGAAAGTCCCCAAGAAGATATAAATAAAACTTGCATGAAATGATTAAATCATAGCCACACTGTATATATCAAGACTATGGAAAATATCATTAATTCTAGTACAGGTAAACAAGAACCAGTCTTCAGGAGGAAAAAAATATTACAGGATTCAAATAAAATATTGCTCTTGACTTGTTCATTTATATTTGGGGTTACAATTTTGGGCTTCATAGTGAAAAATGAATATAGAAGAACCAGAGAAGGTTCTATACATTTAAACAAGACCACTGGCATATGAACTCTTCATTCTAAGAATTGGACAATAACAGAGGAAAGGATTTTGTTACTTGACCCAATTCCAGCACCATCCAAGCAGGTCTTGGTGGCTAGGCAACTAGACGATTCCTCCTTTACCTATCTGGCTCTCAACTTCTGCTCGAACAAGATATGGATTTACTGCTTTGACTGAACAGCGGTGCTGAGTTGCAACCACTGCATGTAAATAACAGGTAGCCTACTTAAAAGGGAATTGCCCTACAATGCCTTGTGATTGTGATTCATACTCTTTCCTGGTTCTTGTACTAGTGTGACTTTTGACTCCAATTGACCCTGGTCCTGACCTTAAAGGGGTTTTGCCACCATTGACAATGATGGCATATCGTTAGGCTATGCCATCATTGTCTGATAGATGCGGGTCCCAACTCTTGGACCCGCACCTATCTCGGTAACAGGCCCCTGAATCTCTCCGTGCAAACCGGAGTTGGCCGCACTTGCGCACAACTATTCATTCAGTTCTATGGGAATTCCGAGCAGAGCCGAACGGAGAATGGAGAATGGAGAGTGACTGCGCAAGCATGGCCAGTTCTCCAGCCAGCGCTGCGAGTGGCGGACATGTTCCCCACTCATGGCAAAACACCTTTAAACCGGTATATTATCTTTGCTTGGCCCTTGGGATTGTTTGTCTGTTACCTCCTGTTTTACTCCTGGTTCTGACCCTTTGCTCCATTCTCTTTTTTTTTTTTTTTTAACATCAGAATTTATTAATTTTTCAAAGTACATTACACAAGGCAACGCGGAAGATAGGTTGATGGATAACGAACTCAGGAGGGGGGAAGGGCAAGGAGAACAGGGGGAAAACATATACCATGTATACAAACCATCAGATATATCCATTACAATCAAGAGTTTATATTAACAAGTAACCACAAGTCATTTTGAAGCAGACATTATCCGATCTTACCAAAAAGGCCTCAATAGCGCAGGGTCTTAGCACCAGCAGCCACCTATGCATTGATGTTAGTTAAAATATTTAGATGTGGTCCAGGGCAGCCAATTGTGTCTAGTTTTGACTAATAAGTGTGGGGGTATTACTAAGCTAGTCTCGCAGTGGTATTGTTTGTTAATTCTTTGAATTATTTCCTCAATATTTGGTGGATGTGGGGTTCTCCAACGGGCTGCAATTGCCGTTCTCATGGCGATTAAGGAGTGTGAGAGAACTGTGTGGAAGGGATAGGGGACGTCACTAAACGTCAGGTCCAAAATTGCTAGTTCTGGAGTGAGGGCAATTTGCCATTGGAAAATCTCAAGCAGGAGAGACTCTAGTTGTTTCCAGATGGATTTCATCAAAGGGCAGCTCCACCATATGTGTAAAAGCGAACCTTTTGATCCACACTGTCTCCAGCAGAGGTGAGAAAGCCCAGGAGTCATGTGTGAGATTCTGCTCGGGGTTAAATACCATCGAAGATGGATTTTCCTAGACATTTCCACATGGTTGGCACATCTTGAGTGTTTGGAGATCACATTAGCTGCCCGCAACCAATCCTCTGTTGTATATGAGTGGGAAATTTCTTTTTCCCATTTCACAGCATATTTTGGCTTATCTTCTGTGTCTGTCTCAAACAGGGATCTGTAAGCGATCGATAATCCTCTTCTATCATTCCCTTTTTGTTGAAGGTGATAATGAAGAGGAGAGGAGGCTCGGGCCATGAGGGGTAGGCACTGAGTTTGGATAAGATGTCGTAATTGAAGATATACAAAAAAGTGGTGTCTTGGGATTGCGTACTGCTGTACCAAATCTGTAAATTGCCTAAAACGGCCTTTATGGAATATATCTCCTACCTCCTGGATCCCATGATGGATCCACTGTGTGATTGGGGTGTCAGGTAGGATAATTTGTAGGGCCGCGAGAGGGCAGTGACGTTGATCAATTGTTACTATTTGTTTGCGGGCGACATATTTATACCATACATCTGCTGCGTGGGTGAGGGTTAATAGCTCGAACGTTTTGGGAGTATCCCCACATAGCAAAGCAATTAGACACTCTTTAAATGAACCCTTTGGTATTGATAAATTTTCAATTATTGACCAATGATGTTCGTCAGGAGAGTTCCAGAAGAAGAACATGGGTTCCAGGATAGATGCTAGGTTATATTGTAAAAGGTTAGGAACCGAGAGACCTCCCTCAGAACTTTTCCTGTATAGATATTGTTTTTGAAATCTTGGCTTTTTTTGATTGCCATATGAATTTCAACAAAAGATTTTGAAGATTGGTTAGCAAAGGTTTGGGGAATTGAAATGGTAAAGACCGTGCCACATATAGAAATCTGGGTAAAAGCAACATTTTTGTCAGATTTATGCGTGCTAGCCATGATAGTGGGAGTTGTGAGAGTCTATTAGTTTCAACAGTTATAAAGGAAGCAATATGGTCCAAATTTTCAAGTATGGTGTCCTGCACATCCGGGCATATTTTAATTCCTAGGTACAGAACATACTTTTCTGCCCATATAAAACCATAGTTTGGGAGTTGAGTTTTTAATGAGGGGTTACAATGTATCGGCAAAATAATGGATTTCGTCATGTTTAGTTTGTAATAAGACAGAGATGCATACCTGTTAAGAAGGGCAATGAGTGCAGGGATAGAGGTTTCAGGTCGCTGCGTCATTATCAATATGTCATCTGCGTAGAGACTGACTTTATGGATCTCGCTATTGATTGTTATACCACAAATGGCTGTAGATGTCCTACTGTGTGCAGCCAGGGGCTCAACGCAGAGATCATATATGAGAGGTGACAGGGGGCACCCTTGCCTCGTGCCGTTAGTGATGAAAAACTTTTCCGAAAGAAATCCTGATGAGTAAACTTTTGCCGAAGGGGCGGAATAGAGGGAGAGGATAGCAGACAAGATTCTACCTTCAAAACCGAATTTATGTAATACTCTTTCCATGTAAATCCAATTGATACGGTCGAAGGCCTTTTCGCCATCTAATGAAAGCACGGTAAAAGGTAAGCTTTGCTTTGACGCAATTTGAAGAACATCCAGGACCCGTCTGATGCCATCCCTCGTTTGTCTGCCCTTCACAAAGCCCACTTGATCTTTGTGGATCAAAGTAGGAAGTATAGTATTAAGCCTGTCTGCCAGGATCTTCGAGAAAATTTTTATATCAGAATTTAATAGGGAAATGGGTCTGTAATTTGAGGCTAGGTCCGTCGGTTTCCCAGGCTTTGGAATAACAGATATTGTGGCATTTAGCAATTCTTCTGGAGGGGCTCCTTTCTTAATAACGGATTGGAAAAGTTCCGTTAAATATGGTGAGAGAAGAGAAGTAAACATCTTAAAATATTCATTGGTTAGTCCATCTGGACCGGGAGATTTGTTACATTTCAAGGAGCTTATGGTCTTTTCAACTTCAGAGATAGTGATTGGTTGGTTAATCCAAGCCAACTGATCAGGGTTAAGGGAAGGTAGGGAAACTTCTTGTAAAAAGGAAGCAATGTCTTGCTTTTCCACCGATGGTAATGTGGGATCTGAGCTGAGATTGTAAAGGGAGCTATAATATTTAGCGAAAGCATTCGATATTTGCTGAGGATCACATATTTTAGAGCTAGAGGGAGTGGTAAGGTATGCCACTCGTGTTTTTGCTTGGAGTACTTTGACCCTTTTAGCCAATATCTTGCCTGGTCTATCTCCTTGAAGATAAAAGTTCCATTTTAACTTATTTAGATGTGTCTCATATTGTTGAAGGTGCATGACACTTAATTGATTCCTAAGTGACTGCAATTCATCCTTAGTGGTTTGCAAAGGGGATTTTTTAAATTGAGAGTCTAGGGCTTTAATTTTATCTAGGAGTTCATGTATCTTTGCGTCTCTGCATCTCTTTTCCCTGGCAGCTATAGATATGAATGTGCCGCGAATGTATGCTTTATGAGCACACCAAAGGGTTTCTGCCGATGGGGCAGTGGGGGCATTGAATGCAAAATAGTCAGTTAATGATGCCGAAATTTCTGATAAAAGTTTCGGAGATTTGAGCAAGAAGTTATTAAGACGCCACGGGGGGATGTGTTGAAGAGGCAAAAGAGCCCTTAAGTTTGAGATAGACTGGAGCATGGTCCGACCAAGTTTTATAGCCTATATTAGAGCTAGTAACTAATTGAAGTGCCTGTCTATTAAGAAGAAAAAAGTCGAGTCTCGCGTGCGTGTTCCTGGGCGCTGAGTAGTGGGTATAATCGAGCTCCTCGGGATGGGCATAGCGCCATGGGTCGTGTAGATTTTCCTCCAGAATTAAAGATTTCAACTCCGGGGTAAATCTCGAGCCCCCTCCGGACCTATCTGTGGATTTATCTATCACCATATTAAAATCGCCACAGATTATTAAGTTCCCTTTGAGTATTTTTTGAACTTTAACCAAGGTTTTCTTGACAAAGGCTAACTGGCGTGTATTCGGGGCATACAGTGATACAATCGTGTAGTCTAATGCATTGAGAGTTCCCTGCAAAATAACATATCTGCCATTAGTATCAATAATTGATTGATTGAGGTTGAATGCGACAGAATCCCTGATGAAAACAGACACCCCCGCTTTCTTATGGTCCTGCGTCGAGTGGAAAGAGTAAGGAAATTTTTTATGCTTAAGTCTAAATGTATCAGTATTACAGATGTGCGTCTCTTGTAAACATACCACATCGGCGCCGGACTTAAGAACGTCCTTCCACATACAGGATCTTTTGCAGGGAGAATTAAGGCCATTCACATTCAGTGATACAAATTTGATTGACATTTTGCCAAACTAACGTCCCTGGTGTCGGCCGACCTGTGGAAATCATACTCTATAGTAGATATACTGGGAATAGGTTCACCTTGGTACAATACATGGCAGCAAGAAACAGGAGTAAATTCAAACAGGTAGTAATGTAAAAAATAAAAAAACATGGTAACAATGGTTAACATAGAGCACGAAAATCTCTCCAAGTAAATCTCCTCTATTAAAGCGGAGAAAAGATGGAGAGGTGTCAGGGGGCAAGTCTTTTCCTAAACAAGCAAAAAGAAAGGTTGGAGTACCCATCCAGGCACCGGTTGAACCCTTAGAAATGGAAGTGACTGTCGTTCCGGGGAGGCTGTCAGTCATTGGTGCGGGGTCTAGACCTTTGGTTTTTGTCTGACCACAGTGGGGTTATGGCTTCTGGCCTAGGAGGGCCCTTTTTTTGTGGCGTAGACACCGGGGAGGCGAGAAGGCCCCAGGAGAGGAGAAGCTCCTTTGCCATGGCCGGGGTGTTGCAGACTATGGTGGTGTTGTCCCTACTGATCACCAGCTTGACGGGGAATCCCCAGTGATATCCAATGTTATGTTCCCTTAGCACTCTCGTGAAAGGCGTAAACTCTTTCCTTTTGAGCATCGTGCCCGTAGATAAATCAGGAAAAATCGATAGGTTTGCGAATCTCTCAGGTAGGGTGATACGATTCTTCAAGGTTTTAAGGAAAGTATCTTTTGTTGTAAAAAAATGGATACGGGCAATCACATCTCTTGGGACTGCTGCAGAGAGATGCTTTGGCTTCGGAAGTCGGTGTATCCTGTCAATCATTAGATCGGACTGCGATGCTTCTGGTAGAGCGATTGCCATCATATCAGTAAGAAATGAGGTGAGGGCTTCTGATGGAACTGATTCTGGTATACCACGGATCCTGATGTTGTTCCTTCTGGATCTGTCCTCCAGTTCCAGGAGCTTAGAGGATAATCGTTGTACTTCATCTTCTAACTCAGAGTTCGCATCAATGAGTAAATTGTGTGAGGTTGTAAGCTCAGTCATCTTTTTCTCAACGTTATCTATTCTGGTAACTAAGGTATGAATATCAGATTTGAGGTCTAGCATCATTTCTTTGATATCTCTATGCAGCGTGTCTCTGAAAGATGAGAAGAGTCGCTTCATGGTAACCTCCATTGAAGAGGTTTGATCAGCCAATTCCTGGTGTTCCATGTCTACTGACTCCGGTTGTGGGGAGGAGACTGAAAGTTGAGAGAATGGATTTTGGTCTTCTAAAATTTGGAGTAATGGAGATGGATTTTGGAAGAATTGAGTGAGTTTGGTTGGTTTTGCGCGTTGTGTCTTTTTGGATGCGCTGCGCATTTTCCGTTGTGCGCGGAGAGACATGTATAGTAGTAGAGAGGTATGAAAACCACAATTGGTTTTGGAGGATTTATTTTCCTTTTATTATTCTCTGTCCAGTCCTCTTGTCCCCTTTTCTTTCCACCCTCCTCTTGGTTCAATCGTGTACGCCTTAGAGCGGACCAGTAAGTTGTGAACTGCCTGATATCAATACTGTAAGCTGCAGCTTGCAAGATAAATAAGGCAGATAAAGGCAGTTAGAACCAGGAACTTTGGTCACACCAGCTAAAAAAGCTTAACTGTTGGTTTTAATATATCTTCTATATGTGTTATGTCCAAAATGGTTCATGCAGCCTTGTATGCGGATGATAGCAGGACAAGCAAGTACAGATAAATTAAGGCAGGTATATGTTAATAAGATGAGAGTCCGTGGGCAGACTTAAAATGGCGGGCAGTTCAGCTGAGGTATAGAAAACTGGATGAAGCCTTATATAAACAGGGAAGGCAAGACAGGTTTTTTGGTGTCAGCAGGCTGGGGCTTATATGGCAGTCTCTAACGTGGTACATACGGTGTCTAATTCTCTTTGGCAGCACAAGATAGCAAGACTGTGCCTGAAGAGATGTAGTTAGGAGAAAATGGCCGCCACCACGTGTAGAGAGACACCGTTCTTTGTTATGTCCCTTCTCCCCTAGCGCATAAGGTTATGGCTGGGGTCTGATATTTTTAATGTTGTAATATCGTACACCCGTTGGTGGTGTGAGGGTGAGCAGTTAGGTACCTGGGGGCGCGGGTCTTCTCCTTCTGCTGCGCGCCGTTTAGAGTGCCGGAGCTGTGATCCAGGAGAAGCCGGCAGCTGCACCCGTCGCGTCCGGTGTCTCCTATATGGCCCACGTCTGCACCTCGTCGCTACACTCAGCACGGTAACTGCTCCGCAGGTACCGGGGCCGATGCGGGATTGACAACTCCTGCGGGGCTGGCGGTGCGGTCTCGTCTGTAGTCACTGCGCCTCAGCAAGCGCGCGCAGTCCCGTTCAGGCAAGGCCTCTGGCGGGACCTCCGGCGGGAAGCCTCGGGCGGCTCGGAGGAGGTTCAGGGGTTTAGTCGCGGCTTCAGACGTCAGCCCGGCCGGTCAGTGGCGTGGTCAAGAGGTCCACAGGAGGTTTTCAGCCCTTTTGAGGCAGTCTTGAGGCTTATATGAGCCGATTTAGTTGGGTTCAGCACGGAGCTCTTCTGAAGTGCGACCTACTCCATGCAGGTCCAGGCCACCCCTTTGCTCCATTCTCAACCCCACTTTTGCCTTGTTCTCTGAACTGTTGTATCCCTATCACTCTCCTCGCCTCTTTTAATGCACACCAATATCCTACTTGCCTTAGAGGCAGCTGATTGACACTGCATGCTGTTCTGTAGTCTATGATCTACAAGAACGCCCAGATCTTTCTCAACAAGCGATTCTCCAAGTTTTTCTCCCCCTAGGACATATGATGCCTGTAAATTATTTCTACCCAGGTGCAGAACCTTACATTTATCCACATTGAACCTCATTTGCCAAATGGGAAAAAAAAAAACCTCAGTGTGTCCAGGTCTGCTTGCAATTTATGAACATCTTCCATAGATTGCACTACACTACATAGCTTGGTGTCATCTGCAAAAATAGAAACAGTGCTATTAATCCCCTTCTCTATATCATTAATAAATACATTGAATAAAAGAGGACCTAATACTGAGCCCTAGGGCACATCACTCATAACCGGGGACCACTCAGAGTAGGAGTAATTTACCACCACTCTCTGAGTACGATCCGATAGCCATTTTTTTTTATCCAATTACACACTGTTATTTCTAACCCAATGGATTTTAACTTATCCAATAAATGCTTATGTGGGACAGTGTAAAACACCTTTGCAAAGTCTAAAAACTCTATATCCATAGCCGCCCCACTATCCAGACTTCTACTCACTTCTTCATAAAAACAGATCAGGTTGGTCTGACAGCTCCTGTCCTTAGTAAAACCATGCTTGCAATCACTTATAATGTTGTATTCAGTCACATATTCCTGTAACTAGTCCCTTATGAGCCCCTCTAACAGTTTGTCCCACAATATATGTTAACCTTACTGGTCTATAATTACCTGGGCAAGACTTGGAGCCTTTTTTAAAGACGGGAACTACATTTGCCTTGCGCCAGTCTCCTGGCACTATACCAGTCACCAGAGAATCTTTAAATATTATATACAGGTGCACACCAATAACCAAGCTGAGTTTTTTATTTACTCTTGGGTGTAAGCTATCTGGACCTGTAGCCTTGTTCACAATCAGTTTATTTGAAGGGATTTTATCGTTTGAATGGTTCGTGCTCTTGAGCTGATACTATGAGATTGAGTTTGAAATCCAGGGGCGAGTCTCTTCTCACAGCAGGCGTGTCTGTCCTGCCAGGAGGCGTGTCTCTCCTCACTGAAGAGCTGTGACATCATCATTCTGTGTGAGGCAGGGGAAGCAGAAGGTTGTCTGGACAGAACAGATCTGCAGCCTCCTGCAGTGTTCTCATGTGTATGCAGAGCTTCAGCTCCAGGCAGGCTCCACAAGCTCCTTGCTGTGCTATAACCAGTTATACAGTCAGCCTGAACTGATGAAACAAGTGTGAGGAATGCACACTGCCCCCCCCTCTTTCCCCTCTGTTATCAGGCAGGAGACTGTGTGACTGTGTTATATGGAGGGAACACAGGACATAAGACTGTGTTATATGAAGGGATCTATGAGTTAAACAGTCAGTAATTAGCCAGATCATTCACCTTAGAACTGGGAGATGAGTATAGAGCCAGCAGCCCTTTCCTATAGCTGGTTTTACTTTCGGTTTTAACAGCTCAGAGGGGAGTAAACACAGAGTGTGCAGGCAGCCAATCACAGCGCAGGGAGCGTGTCCTGGGAGTTTCCTGTCTGGGGCCGTGTCCCAACAGGCTGAACGAAATGTCAGTCAGCCAATCACAGTGCAGGGAGCGTGTTCAGGGGTGGAATCCAACGGGGTGTGTCCCGACTAGCAGCAGCAGAAATAGAAAACATTCACAGAAAAGTTCATATCTACTAAACCAAGTGACTGATGTAGTGCAACCCAATTACAAAAGTGTATTTTTAAAGTCCCATAATCTGTGATATGATCTTTGTAGAGAGAATACCCCTTTAACTTGGCTTGGACCATTTCCACACTCATCCAATTTATTATATCAGTTGATGTATTAACATCCATACTGGGCCCACTCCCATCAGCTCTAGCACTGCACCCAATAGTACTGAAACCACCTACATCCACACTGGGCCTGCCCACATCAGCTACTTTCTGGTTTGTATATACTTCTGATCCCCAGTGACCAGCTCCCCATTACTGGTTTTTAAGGGTCCTACATGCTCTGACTTTGACTTTTTAACATTATGATTAAAGAATTTCTTGGGGTTTGTCTTGCTGTCCTTGGCCACATGCCTTTCATTTTGTATTTTAGCTGATTTGCTCACTTTTTTTTTATTAAGCTCTCTGTAATTTTCAAAGGCTAATGCTGACCCCTCTGACTTTTTTAAGTGTCTTTGTTATTATTTATTGCCCTTTTACTAGACCAGAGGTTCCCAACCCTAGTCCTCAAGGCACACCAACAGGTCATGTTTTCTGGCTTTCCTTAGCATTGCACAGGTGAAGTCATTATTGTCAGTGCATTCTGCACAGGTGATATCATTATTGTCAGTGCATTCTGTGGGAGATCCTGAAAACATGACCTGTTGGTGTGCCTTGAGGACTGGAGTTGGGGAACACTGTACTAGACAGTAGATGCCATGTTGGATTTAGTTTTAATCTCCAATACGTGTTACATTTTGCTATCAATTTCCCCAGAGTATATTTAAAGCCCTCCCAATTGACTTTTACATCACTATTTGTTAATAGCTGCTACCAGTTTATGTCCTGTATTGTGTTGCTCAATAAGGGGAAATGGGCCTTTTTAAAATTAAATATTTTTGCCCTCCCGTCTTTTCCTTTTTCCAGTTTTTTAAAAAATGAATTTTTATTGGGGGTTCGCTGTTTCCCAGGTTTTTAGAAACAATGCCCAAAAAATTTGTTTGTTAGAAATGACCAGATCCAAAGAGCATCACTTTTTTTTTTGGAATTTCCCCCAAAAATGGCCCCCAAATTATCCCAAAAAAGATTTAGGAATCCCTTCCCTTTCAGTTGATGCAGAAAAACCCTTGGGGCCCCGTAAAGTTGGGTAATTAAATTCCCCCCATTTATTCCCCCGTACCCCCCTGTTTCGGGCCCGCCCCCATTTGATTATGCAATTTTTCTATCTCCTTTATTTATGTTTTTTGGGGGGCTTACTGGGAGATTAAAACCCAAAAATTTTTTTTTCTACATTAACCCCCCCTTTATTTCCACCCAATGTTTTTTTCCCCATCCCTTTACCCCCTATTGCCCCTTTTTTATTTGCCCTTTTAAAAATTTCCCTTTTTTACGAAACACCCCCCCTTTTTAAGACCAATATGCGAAGAAATTCCCGTCATATTTCAGCAACACCAACCCACAAACAATTGTACTTTTGAAATTGCCCTCCGGCCCCCTTTTGCTTCCCAGACTTCTGGGATTTGAAATAGAACCCTTTTTAAAACCCCCTTTCCCGTTTTACACTTTCCGTTAACATTGGGATTTTTTATATAACACATTCATTAAAAAGGCATGGGGGCAACATTACCCCCTCAAAAACCCGGGATGGGATTAAAAAGTTAAAACCTTTTCAGTTTTACGGCATGGGAAATTTTACATTACACCTTTTTTATAAAAGCCAAAGGGGGTTTAAATTAAAATTCCCTAAGGGGTTGGAAAGAGATTAATGAGAAATTTTTTTTGGGGGATTTTTATCTTTTGCTGGTTTTTTCAACACGGTTTTTTTTCGGCGGTCCCCCTCTCGGTATAAAACTATGTGTTTCTTTGTTTTTTTCGGGTGATACGATTCCGGGGAAAACCCAAATATGAAATTTTTTTATGTTAATTTGTAACGTAAAAACAAAACTTTTTTCACTTCCCCAAAAAACCGAGTGAGTGTGGCCCTTTTTTTTTGGGCTTAAATTACTTTTTATTGCTGGGCCCAATTTGGGGTAGATGGCCCTTTTTTTTATCCTTTTTTATTCCAAGTTTTTTGGGAAACCCCAAATGACCAAGAAAAACACCCAAATTTTTTATTTGGGGAAATTTTTTTTCTTCTTCCCGGGGGTTTAGCATAGGGGTAAATATTTTGGGGGTAGCTTTTTTATTATTATTTTGTAAAATGGCAAAAGCGGGGGGACTTTTAATAATAAATTTTTAAATTTTTTTTTTTTAATTTTAACCCCTTTTTTTTTTTTAAAAATTTTAATCCCCGGGTTTCTTGACCACTAGGGGTTTTTACCCTGGTTTGGGCCCTTTTTTTAATTTTAAAAAAAAACAATTCAAAGGAAAGTACAAAGATGGCAGCCTTCGTTAAGAAAGTTTTACACTTTTTTTATGATAATTTAATTAGGAAAGAATAATTAATTTCCATACATCCCAAAAGCTCCATTACAAGTATGCTAGCAAGCTCTTGACCAGTGTCTTTTTTAAAAAAAAGCCCCCCCGCACAAAGATATAATCTTTTCTTTTATAAAAGGGGTTAAGAGAAAAGAACTTTTTCCCACATTTTTTGATCAATATTTTTTATTTACGTCAAACGACAGACCCAAAAGAAGTTTAAAGACTTTTGTTCAGCCGACTTTACTTACTTTGAATCAGGCTGAATGAATCATGGTCTCTCACATCACGAAGCAAATGTGAATCTGGGCTAGAAAGCTAGCAGAAAAGAACTGTACTTTTTGCACATAAAAGGTGCAAACACAGATTTCAAAATTGTTACACTAAAAGGTAATGCTTGTACAATCAGGCCCTCCCTCAAAGGGAAAGGTATGTAAGTGCTTTTAAGGGACATATTTTAGTCCCTAATTACACCCCCACTGCCGAATTACGGCTGGAAAAGCCCCCAGTCATTCGGAAAACCACATTCTCATAGAAACTAGGGTTTTTCCCGCCTTCCTGCTCGGGGAATCCCCGCGGGGGGGAGAAAAGGGGACATGTCATTTTCTAGGGCGAACGCGCCCTATAATTTATAGTCTTAGGCCGGCGAGGTGCCCCCCCCCCCCGTCCCCCGGCGAATTTGCGGGTGTAATTTTACGCTCCCAAAAAACCCCGTGTAACATACCCCTTATACCCCTTCCTGTTTCCTAATAGAAAATAAAGAAAACAGCAATGGTAGACGCAGCACACATATACGATTGCCAAGTATAACTACTATCCACTATACGATATACTGAAATATAAAAATGCTCATAGAACACACAAAAGATCTGAAATCACGCACATTATCCCCTTTGCACCAGCCTAGGCAATTTCCAAGTATATTTTTTTTCCCTTAAGTGTTTTTGAAGTATGTTTTGTGACAAATTTAGCTGGGTTTAAAATTACGAGTTCCGCGGGGAGCTAGGATAAATTTCCATAAAAAAAAAAAGGGAAAAACTTGAAATTCAGCCTTTTTTTTTTCCCCTTAATTGAAGAAAAAAAAGGGAAAAAATTAACCGGGGTGAAATGATTTTTTCTGGTTTGCTTAATTGTTTTAGATAGAGGTGTTGTGTGTGGTGTATCATGTGTGTGTGGGCACCGAGGGGCCATTGACCAGAGCACTAGAGATAGTCCCAATTGTGGGGGAGAAGGATATCTCCCCCAAACCACCCATGAATGGGATTGGAAATGACCGCTTTCCCTCCCACATCAAAAAGGGGGAGGTGTAAAAAAATTACCCTCGGGGTTTTTAAATTTTTTAAATTCGGTTTTTGCAAATTTTTTTATGTAAATATTGTGTGTGATGTATCATGTTTCAGTCACTGTATCATGTCTTTTGTGGAGGTGTTGCTGTCATTGATCTCAGTGGGGGATTGTTTTTTCCAGGCACAGCCCTGTTGGGTTTCTTTGGTCCTTGTGACAATTAGCACAAAAGTGCTAATAAAGAAAGGTGGAAGAAGAATACACATAAGCCAGACTATATGTCACCAGGGACTTAACCCCCAGGGGGATGGGGTAATGGGAAGAAACTAATCAAAACAAATTTTGGCCATAATCCAGTTTTTCCTAACGCTTAGGGACATTATGGCCCCAAAGAACCACCACCCCTCCGTTTTTTTCCCTTAGAACTTTTGGCTTTAGGGGAACCCTGGGAAATCGGCCCAAAATAATGTCATTTAATTTGGTGATTGGGGTTGGTAAATTTAAAATTGGCACTTGGGGGTCATAATATCGGGGCTAAAGATCCTAGAGGTTATGAAAGAAGCTGGAAATTATAGCTTTTTTAGTGTCCCCTGCATGTAATTATGTGACCTAAGCAGAAAAAGTGGCTAGTGGGGTTTAGGAGTTTCCTTAAAACAACTTGGGGGTCACAAACCATTGTCAGATCCAGGAGTTACCACCAAGCGTAGGTCTTCAGCTATTCTCCTCAGCCTAGATTTTTAACCGATTGGAAAAGGTCTGTTTTACATATTTGATCCCTTTTCTTTATATACTGTTCTGCACATTTTTATATGCCTATTATTTTGTAATTTTTGTAACGAAGCACTGTAACTTTATATTAAAGCTTAAAACTCTAATAGTTTTGTCTTGTTGCCTTACGAACCCCGTATAACTCCAAAGAGGTTAAGTAGCTGCTGGTATACATGACTGGTATAAGGGTTTAGATTCCTTTCTTAAGCGGTGGTATGGTGTTGTTTTTGGGGGGCCGGGACCTGGGGTGGGTACATGTGGTGCCGGTAAAGGCGAGGGGGGCCGGGAAGAAGGGCGTTGTGTGTAAACTATCACGGCACCCTCAATTTTGCCAGAAGGATGGGCTTGAGTTTCCCCCGAATAGTTTGGCCCTAGTACCCCTCTGAGTGTTGTGTACCCCTGGCACATAATTGAGGTTTGCAATGGGATATAATTCTCTGCCCTCCTTAGAGTGTGGCCCTGCCCCCAAACCTTCTTTCAGAAGAAACTATAAAAAAAAATGGCGTTTTGGTGTCTTCAAAAAATGGACCAGTCCCAAATTTTGTGACGAGGTTTCCAATGGAAAACCTCCAACATAGTGTAAACCTACCTTATTAATGATGAAAACTTTTTATTATTTATTTTCCATTTTAAATTGAAAAAAGTGTGGAAATTTTGTTTTAAAAAGGGGGCTAGATTTTATAAAAAGTTTTTAAATAAAATTCAAACATACAACTTTATGAGGGAGACGGGGTTGCACCCAGGACAACTGGTCGGCAGCTGGTTCCATTAGATCAGTGCAGTGTGTGATGCCCAAAAGAAAAAAGGTTTTAAAAATTATGCTGCTGCCTAAAAGAGGTATTCATGTTTCATTAATAAGTTTTAAACATGTAGGCAAAAGGTAAATTAAGACTATTACCAAATACTTGTGTTCGATTTTACTTCCTTTTAACTTAAGGGGATCTCCAGATTTTGTACCAAACTTCCCCCAATTTCCCTTTCTCGCCTAACAGGTTGCAGTGGTTGGGATGGGGCCTATCCCCGTTTCTTAACTTGAAGAACAAGCTTGTTTTTCTTATACGCAACTTTTAAACCTTTAGACCTTAGCCTTGTGCATTACTTTAAAACCATAATACTTTAGGATTCTAAGGCCAGGGGCAATATGTCAATCGCTGCTGTAGAACCACCCACACTCTAACCCGGAAAGGGGGAGCCCAACTGCTGGGCCCATAAAAAGCATAGGAGACAAACCTGCTTGGAAGCTGGATTTAGAGCTACTGCAGCAGTCCACCAAGCAATTTTTCTTCCTCAAAAGAAAAACTATTTCCCAAGCCACAAGAATTCTACCTTTTGCCTTAAAAATCCCTAAAAACCTTTGCATATTAACATTCATGAAAGTTTGTACTGACTCTGTCATGATAGTTTAATGAAATGGCCATAACTGTCAGTGCACTTTATTGGTTGGAAAACACTTATTATATAAAAGTTTGGTCAAGATATATGGGATTGATATAACCGGCCAAAAGATAAAATTGGTTTTTTCTTTTATTACCCTTGGGGGGCTTATTAAACAATCGTAAATAACAGAAATGAACTCTGCAACATAAAATCCACATAACTGCTGATAGTCATGAAAAAAAAATAA